>JANHFM010001431.1:192700-211174 GCA_032468115.1 Grayia smithii | reverse complement strand
GGGAGTTGAAGTCCACAAGTCTTAAAGTTGCCAAGATTGGAGACCATGCTAGACTGATGTCAGTCATGCCAGATAAACCAGACAAGAAACATGAACAGATGAGCTAATTCTACTTTTACTTCATTGTAAGGCTACATTAACATGTCTTAAATACATTGTGAACTCAAAGTTCAGCTTAGGGAGGGGAGGCTGAGGTTGTCCAAATTTATTGTCATATTGCTATAATTTGGTTCTGACTTGATGAAAAACTATAGGGTCTGCCCTAGGGAGAACGGAGACTTTGAGTAGCTTTCTTTCACCGTACGTAATAAACTGGGTCATATTCTTTTATTTGTAAAACTACCCAGAAAAGACAAATCTCCCATCTCCATTTTCATCTCAACATTCCATTGTGAATACTCTTCTTTTCTCACTGAAACAGAGTGAGAGGCATGTACCTTGTACCAACATAAGCATAGTAACGCAATAAGTATCCAGTGTTCGATGGGATAAAGGTAAATCAATCATATTATATAGCCTCTTTGAAGTGGAGAAGCTGGGAGCATGAGGCAGACTTAAGCTATTTCATTAGATTAATTGGCTGTGACATTTTAAATAAGAAAAGATGGATGTGGAAACTATCCATACGGGAAGTGAGGATTATTCCTTATTTATTATTCTCCTTCCTCATCCTTCTTATCTGGGAGGAATCTCCATTAAAAGTGTTGCGTTTATCATGAATGACTTCTTTCTCTCCCAAGAGTCAACCAAGGAAATAATCCCAGAAGAAGTCAAAGCTTAAGAAAAAGGAATTTATTTGTATCCCACCTTTATTATCTTTACCAATAACTCAAGGTAGTTAACATATCCAACATACCTTCCTCCTCCTATTATCCACAACAACAACAACAACCCTGTGAGTTGGGTTGGGCTGAGATAACGTGACAGAGTCATCCAGTGGCTTTCATAGATAAAATGGGGCTTGATTTTATGGTACTGATTATGTCTTTTGATAAAAATCCTTCATGGACAAACATTGGCATGTACCCTGGATAATTGAGGATGCCAAAGAACAACGAAAAAAAGTTAATATGTAACTCATTTATTACAAAAAGATTTTGATTGTGTCAATCACATCAAGCTATGGGATATCAGAAAAATGAGAGACCCAGAATGTCTCATTTTCTAATGTGAAAACTATACACAGAACTGGAAGCTGCAGTCCTGATGGAGCATGGTGAAATGAACTGATCCAGATTGAAAAAGGAGTGAGATGACCCTCTCTCCATATTTACTTTCTTCTTATTTATTTAGTTCATATGAGGAATGTTGGACTGAAAGAAAATGAGAAAGAAACTAAAAGAAGAATATCAAATAAACTGCCCTACGTAGGGGACATTACTCTGTTAGCTGGAAATGCAAATGATGTGCAAACTCTAATAATGAAAATAATGAAACAATGAAAAAATGGGATTGAGATTAAATATAAGGAAGTTCAAACTAATAACAGATGCAGCCATTGCTCTTAGAATTGAAAATGAAGATATTGAAATGTGGATAACTTTTGCCTTTTTGGATTGACTATCAACAGTGAAGACATCAGCAGTCAATAAATATGTTGCAAACTAGCACTTGATAGAGTAGCAATGAAGATCTGGGAAAGTTATTTAGATGCTGTCATAGGTCTATCTACAAAGATTAGAATCATACAGGCAATGTCGGCTGGTGGTGCCCAGAGCGAGGGCATTCTCTGTGGGCGCACCGACCCTCTGGAATGAACTTCCCACTGACCTTCGGACTGCCCCTGACCTCCATTCCTTCCGATGTGACCTAAAGACACAGCTTTTTAATCAAATAGGCTGATGTGATAGGGTTTTAAACTGATTGTTTTAACTTGTTTTAAATTCTTAAATTGATTTTTAATTGGCTTTTAATTAATTATTTAATGCATTTATTGTATAAGATTCTTCACTTTTAGCTTATTTATTGTTGTCTATCTTTTTAAATTCTTGTGAGACGCCCCGAGTCCTTCGGGAGAAGGGTGGCATATAAACGCAATAAATGAATGAATGAATGAATGAATGAATGAATGAATGAATGAATAAATAAATAAATAAATAAATAAATAAATAAATAGCACTCTGCAGAAGTACATCTAAGGAAGCAGGATAGAAAGACAATTTTGTATTTTGGGGTTGGAGATGACTCTTGGCTAATAGCATGGATAGCCAAGAAAATAAATGGATCAAAGAACAGAGTTGTTTCTCAAGGGACAAATGGCCAGACTCAACTTATATTCTAAACACATTGTGTGTAAAGACCAGTCTCTTAAGTTATGTCTATAATAGTGGGAGTGATAGAAGAAAAGAGAAGAAGAGGACGATCAGCAGCAAGATGTATGGACTTTATTAAAATTTGAGGATATAGCATCCCAGAAAAGATCAGTTTATGTGCGCAAAATAATTTTATGCCACATAAGCAATCAAAGTTTCTTCATCACACCCAAACATTATCTGTGCATAGATTATATTAACATATATTAATTATATTAATATAAAACTCCATGCCTAATCTGGATACTGTAGTTGTCTAGGATTCATTTTCATTCCCATTGTAGCTACGCAAGTGATCCCTCCCACAATCTAATGACTTCTTGAGCTGTTCTGAATTATAGAACAGATCAATCAAAACAACTTCATGGACTTTCCTGGACTTGGGCCTAAGCGTGTGTAAAGGTGTCCAGAGATGAAAATAAGCTTCAAGGAGTTGGAGGGAAATTAATAATTTTAGAGAAGATTTTAGACCTAGCAGAAGACATTTTTTTTCTTTCATAATAAATCCTTTGCCACTAGTTGAAAAGAGTTAAAACTCATATTTCTGTCTAATTTCTGACAAAATTGTCCAGAGCATTTCCAAAGCAGCAATTAATTGCATCACCTAGCTATCATGATGGTGATAAATCATTAATGCAGATAGTTTTGCATCACCATTGATAACTTACTGATGCTATAAATTGCTAATGTGGAAATGTTCCCAGAGCAAGCAATAACACAAAATCTAATATTGTGTCCAGGGACATTGTGCAATGGATGGAAAAGGGAGCTCCCAAAGTGCAAACAATATTCTATTACACCATAACATTGTTTACATTGGGTTAGTCTATTTCAAATGCAAAGATCAAAACAGGGCTGATGGCAACTGCACTGTAATTTGAAATAACATAGCTTTTATTATAAAACTAAACAAATGTAAAACCCTTCTCATTTCAACCATAAAACATCCACTCTGAAAACTATTAAATTTTGCTCAACCAATTTAGAAAGTTGCTTAAAAGAACTGATGTATTTTTTCCCACTAGAGAAACAAAATGGAATGGCAAATATTGCCCTCCATTCAATACTCTTGGATCAATTCCTTATCATCTTCTATTATCATTAACCACATAAAATGTCTCATCACCTAATGAATCCTGAATAGCCATTCTACATTTTTCAAAGCCAGCCTTCAATAAATTGCAAGTATTTTTCCATTTTAAATGGAGAAAATTTAGTCAAAAATGTTTTTAATGTAAGCCACTTTGAATTTTCTGGTCTGGTGTTTATATACAGGAAGTCTAGAAAATAAACTTGAGAGTTTAAATGAACACAGTAAAAGGGCATTTGTTAAATATGATATTTTTAAAAAAGAAAATCTGAAAATTCAAAATGCTCCTTAGGAGAAGGTACATATATTTCCATAAAATCAGGATTTTAATTTTTTATACTGGGAATGTCACCAAACCTTTATCTTCACTCACTCCTAATTGGAACCATTCAAGGTTTCATACCTTTACCTACTTAAAATGATTAGCCCAGGCATCCCTTACAAATCTATCTCAGTTCTAAATAATATGTTCTATTTCCTCCATACAGAAAGGGACATTGTCATTCTTTAAGAGCTCTCTTTATGATGTTTGTACAAAAACATCACTGTTTTTTTGACAATGGTGTTTCTGCATGTGGTGCAAATTCTATCATAGTCTTTCTCAAAAATAAAAGTTGCAGACCCATCTAAAAACTTGGATTAAAAAATAAAAGACAGAGGAAAAAAGATTGCATGAATCTGTGTAAAATTTGGCCTTTCTCATTTTGTTTTCAACCATTAAAATAAAAAGGGAAATTACAGACATTTATGTTAGGTCCTAGGAAAATGTAATCTTATTTTATTGAATCATTTTCCAGACTGAAACATCAAATTTGATTGCACTACTTCCAGGCACCCAGACTAAATTAAGCCAATCCCAAACTGAACTATCTCTGTGCAATTCTTGTAAATTCCTGTACTATTACTGAAGCGATCATCTGTGCAGATGGTTCCAGTCAAATAATCATTCAAATCTCAAATTGTTTGCACCACAGTTCGTTTTGCAAATAGGTAAGTAAACTTTTCTTCAAGGAATCTGTAACCCCTGATGACTTCAAGGACATGTCTACATAGAAATAATTTGGCCCTATTATTCCTTTGCATTTTAACAAAAGTACTAGTATTTTTTTTTTAATCTTGCCTACTGCCCCAAGATTTTGAATAATCTCTCATTCAAGTACTAATTCAATCCAGTTTAGCAGGACAAATGTGTTGCAGTTTGACCTATAATATACAGTATACATATTTGGATTCTAGGACTGTTGCTTGGTTCCTCTAAAAATATTATCTTTAGCTCATTGCTTTTCACCTTCAAAAATATTTTATTTTTTCTGTTTAATCTCTGTTTTACAAAACTCTCTTTTAAATCGTTTTGTTATGTTTTATGTTATAGCCCTCCAGCTATTTTATGTAAAACATTGAACAGTTCATATACACCATACTGCATGGGAAAAGTAGCAAATCATATTGATTTGTATTTTGGGATGCTTGGGTCATTTCTTGGAATTCAAGCATTCATTCTCTACCAGAATGAAAAGACAAAATTTTTAGCATTCATTTTCTTGAACCCTTTGAATTCCATGGACAAGTACAATATCCCCAACTCCTAAAAAGCAACATAATCATATTTACCAAAGCATACAAGCCAAATATTGGGACATATTACATCAGGATATTAGGAATTAACTGTCATCTTCATTTTTCAATGGCGTCATCGGATCTAATAGTTATTTGTAATAAGGTAACAATATACAACCAGCCATAATCTTGGACATCCATGAAAACAGAAACATAGTTGAGCTATTCTGACTATTCCCTAGTCTTATTATTTGTAGAAATGTACTATTAATAATCTATTTTTAGAAATAAAATTTCAAATGGACTTGCTTTTATTTTTTTTTTAAAAAACCCAAACATGTTTAATAATTTGAATTAAACTTGAAACTGGACGTGAAGAAATGTATTGAAAAGACAGGAAAGATTTATCAACATTTCAAACTCTGAGTTAAGATAAAATTAGTTACAACTTTTTATTGACATGGCACCATAAAAGTTTTCCATAAAATTTTTCACCATTTTTCTCTCCCTTGGCATTATGAATACCATTAAATTAAATCACAATAATTTTATCTTTGGAAATCATCTAATATGTTTTTCATGCAGAACTCAGTTGAGATATGTCCTAATATGTTCCCAGATGTACAAGACTCCAAAATGTGTTTGTCCTGTTCACTAATAAAAAATCAGTGGGTGTACTGTGCCAATGCATATTTTCAGAAATGAGCTTAACAGTCAATTTGAGTTGTTTACCACAAAAGGCAATCAAATAGGTTATCTGAAACATACAGTGTTACATTACAGTCTGTTCTTGCGCAATCAATTTCAGTGTGTCTCTCTTACCATTCTCAGTCCTGCAAATGTTAAATGGCTTAGGATCAGATCGTATGAAAGGCTAGATTAAAACATCTTCTCTGAGGACTCTGTTCAGAGCATAGTCCGTTCTTCAGAAATCCTTCGCCCTCCAAATCATTTATTCAATTATTCATTTATGAATGGGTCTTCTAACGATGAACTTTTAACTTTTTCCCCCCTTTTAGCAAAAAATGCAGTATCCATAATCAAACCAAGCATTCCATTAATAAAAACATCAAACATATGAAGGGAGGACCCTGACACTTCTTTCACATTTCTGAAGTTTTAAATCCTTATTATTTCCATTTTAATAAATTAACAGTTTACATCTCAAAGTATGCTAGGAATAAAGACAGCAGTGGTCCTTAATTATTTCTAAGCTTGCTTGTTTTCTTGCAGACATTTCATTCACAAACTACATAATCTTTTCAGTGCATTAATGATGCATTGATGATGTTACCTAGCTTGGTAATGAAACAGTTGCAAGAAAACAACAAAGCTGAGAGAGCACCAAGGACCCCATAGGTCAACATGAGTTATGATTTTCTCTTCTATCAATAAAAACAGCAGTTCTTTCCTGTACAATTTATTCTGCAGCATTTCCTTAACACCTCTAAAACTGTCTGATGATACTGGTTGCTTATTTAATAATGCTGTGCCCATCATAAAGTTAAGAAAAAATCTGTTCACAACAAAGATAGTCCTATCTGAACAAAAGGTTGCCTTTTGGGGGGTAACATGAGAACATGACATCACCCAACATATAAAGGCCTCAACCAATCTGCTATTAGCTTAGCTAACAAAGTTGGAAAAGTCAGAAATAACTTTTTAAAAACTTGCTCAGGTACCTTAGAATTCAAGCCTTATAGTTCATCCATTCTTTACACAGCATTATTTCCCAGCCTACATGCAGTTCTATTCTTGGATGTTTTTCATTCCTGGGAAAGTTCACTGCCCTCCCTAGAAATCACTAAGCCTTTTTTTTTTGCAACAGTGAAGGAAAGCTCATGTAGTCCTCCTACTCTACCTTTGACATCAGGCCATCAGAAGACAATCAGGTCTATATGAGCATCTGCTGCTCCAGGATGCGGTCATTCTGACCTCTAGAATGTCATGTTTGAGAATGGGTGTCAAACTAAATAACATTTCTTTACCACAGCCTTCTCTCTCCTTTTGTTCTGTGACCTGGAAAAAGTTGCAATGAAATATTCTGCACTTTCTATCTCAAAAACCATTTGGAAAAATTGAGTTAACACTTCATTATTTTTGCTATTTCAGGCAAGACTCTTATAGCCCAGTGCTGCATATATTTATTTTAAAGTAAGCTCCATTGAGCTCAGTATGACTTAGTATAATTCCAGGCAAAGTTTTTCTCATGCAAGCACATTATGTCGCTCATTCATCAAATATCAAGGAGCCCACATAGATCAACTCCCATTTGCAAATTTCATGTTTTTCTACCATTTTTTTTATAACCAAGAAAAAAAATGTTATGAAAGAAAAGACCAAAGAGTTGCACAGTGCATTTTGTTTGGCAGTACTTGGAATCATCCTTCTGAATTAGATCTGCTGTGCCTGAACATCCTTAATGTCAAATAAATATGCAAAAACGTTTACAGATTTAGCTTGCATATTGTGTGCTGGAATTAAGGATTTTTCAAAACTGTAACTTTTAAGAGTGACCTAGGCTCTTCTTCATTATCTGTAGGCAAAATCCCTTTCTATAACTTCATCTCTAAGCATGAGGAGATCATGAGAAGCAGGGAGAAGTATAATTATACCGCTTGCTTTGTCTTCATCACCCTGACTCTGTGCACTTAGCCAAAACATTTATAAGAAATATGGATGGTCCACATGGTTAGGTGGACAGATACTACAAAGGTCTTGAAATAGCTTCATCCTAAACTGTCAACATCCACATACTGTTCATATAAAATATCATCCCTATCAATATTTAAACTCACTTAAGAAATTAACCAAAGTATCATCTACAAAAAAAAGGCATATCAATGTCATTGGAAGAAAACCCTTGGATTTTCAGGTATACAAAAATAGGAGGAAGATAAGAAGGGAGGGAAGGAGGAGAAGCTACATGGTAAAATAGTATCCAAAATATCACAAAGTATGTATGCTTGCCTAGAAATCACAACATTTTAATCTTTAACAATTTAACACTGTTTGGTAGTGTTGTCTTCTGAGTGTTTTCTATTAACTGGAAATCTAGTGAAATCTAATGAACAGCATAGATAGATGATGTAGGAAAGTGAATGACAATACACTGAACAGGAAGCAAGAAATAAAAGTAGGAGAGAGAGATGGAGCAAAACTGATTGAAGTAACAATGATAAATAACAGTATCTAATTTATTTATTATTTATTTAATAGCATTTATATGCCGCCAATCTCCCAAGGGACTCGGGGTGGCTTACATAAAACAAAAAACATACAATAAAACAATTTTTTAAAAAACAATAAAAACACAATTGAAATCAGCATAAAAATTAATAACACCCACATCAACTCAGCCATGATGTAGAAAAAAATCTTTAGGTCATGGCGAAAGGAGCGGAGGTCAGGGGCAGTCCGGAGCTCAGTGGATAACCCATTCCAGAGGGATGGAGCGACCATAGAGAACGCTCTCCCCCTGGGTTCTCCCCCTAGCTCTCCCCCTGTCCCCCAGCCGACATTGACTGGCTGACGGCACCCTAAGGAGGCCCTCTCTGTGGGCGCGAACTGGACGATGGGAGATTGCTGCTGGCAGAAGGTGGTCCTGCAAGTAACCCGGTCCTAAGCCATGATAACAACCAATCATGGGAGTTTAGAATGTTTCATCTCTGATCCCAAATGTCATTTGGGACACTATTTTTACAATCATCTTCTCCTACCTTTCCTACAAAAAAACCCACATATATTATTTATCTGCTAGTCACTTTAAGTGTGTTAAATATCTTGAGATTAGACAGTCCTTCAACTTCTATAACCAATTTTGCTTGTGACTAACCAATTTGATACACCATGTTAGGATGTATAGTTGGGAACCCAGAAGTTATTTTAAGTATACCTGGAAAATTGAACAAGAGCAAGACTTCTTCCCTTATAAATACTGTCATGCTATAAACTACAGTCATTTAAAATGTTCTCTATTTCCAAAGTAATTTGAAATACATAGTTTTCAAGAAGCATCTTGTAGTCTAGATCATGTGATGCTACTGAACTTCAGCCAAGTCCTCATTTATTCTGTTCACTTAGAACTTATTGGATCTTCTTGGACTACCTAGACCAGTTTTTGGTTACATGGGAAGGCTCTATCTAACTCTGTTGTGTACCTAGTTATATGTTTTGTTACCATTTTGTCCAGATTTCTGGCTAGCTTTAGATCTGACTCTTTCTGCAAACCTGACTGCCAGACCTTGCTCCAGAGTTTCTGGTGCTTCAAGAAGTAAGGATGGCAAAGGTTTCTAAATATGATTGGGTGATCCTTTGGATACCAACCTGTCACCCTTGTCATCAGTAATAAGAATTCAGTTGTGTTTTGACCTCTCCCCACAAGAAAAGAAGACAACTACAAATATCATAAGATATAAACATTTCACTTGGTTTGAAATTATGGTTCCAGTTTCCCTAAGACATTTTGTCCACTCTGCTACTGATGCTATAAAAATAATTGCAGATAGCTTCTGCTTTGACATAGGAAGAAACAAAAGTGGTTTATAATCAGGATCAAGATGGCATCAGCCAGAGTGATAGTCAGCAAGGTCAAAGGCCATGGGGTAGATTTCTGCAGAAGTCCAATATTTATAGTACTAAACAAACCAGGCTTCAGATCAAGTGGCAAATGTCACTAGGAGAAGATCAATATCATAGTTAATGGACACTGAAGAGCAATTAAATGGGTATTGTATTTGATAAATTATCAGTGGGGTTAAGCACATACAGAAAGCATCACAGGGCTGCCTGCTCTGCAGCTAAACAAGTCAGCCAATGCAAATTGAGCCCAAATGATTAATGGTTATGAGCTGCATTGCTTGCCAAGTTGAAAAGTCACTGGGAGGAAAACAAAACTTATTATTATATTATTGTATGTTATATGGGTATTATATGTTTGGCCAACACAGTTGGTTAGAGGAGAATTATATTCTATATGGCTTTCACTATAGGAGAATTTAGGAGAGAAGTTGTGGGCTGGCATAGAGGATTCGGCTTCTTCTGACCATTGGATTGCCAATA
This sequence comes from Grayia smithii, assembly GCA_032468115.1. NCBI lineage: Eukaryota > Metazoa > Chordata > Lepidosauria > Squamata > Grayiidae > Grayia > Grayia smithii. The sequence continues at coordinate 201,154 of JANHFM010001431.1, read as the reverse complement.
GAAATGATGACATCAGAGGTTCAAGGAGGATATTTTCCACTGTCTTTGCACATGCTGCTTGAACCAAAGATGCTTTTTTAAGAAGCAACAGAAAGTCCAGTTGTCTCTTGAAAAAGCATCTTTGGGACAACCATGACCTGGATGACTGAAAATCTCCATAGACATTTAGCATCATTGTGTAACATGATGCCATTTCAATGTTTTATGATTATAATTCCCAGAATTCGTCACTGGAAATTCTGGAAGGTGTTATTCCAACATATCTGGAAAATATGGGTTGGGCACAGGTTGGAAATCATCCCTACTCCTCAGCCATTCCCTAAATTATTCCATATAGTATTTCTAATGGGTAATCTAATGATCTCTCAACTAATGGAAGCAGAGGAGATGAACATTAAAAAAGTTGAATGATGATTTCTCCAAATATTAAATTATTTAGAGACAACATTCGTATTACTGAAGAATCATGTAACACTTTGCCCATATAACTAAAGCTACCAAATTGACCAGGGGTGACAAACTCGATTTCATTGAGGGCCACATCAGGGTTGTGTTTGACCTTGGGGGCCCAGATGGGCATGGCCAGTGCAACTTCACTCATGTTGGGGGCACCTCTGGAGGCCCGAGGGCTCTGCCAGCGAAAATAGGCTCCCATCTCCATTTTCGGCTGCAACGACCTCCTGCAACCCTCTGCCAGCTAAAATGGAGCTCGGGAGGGCTGCACACAGCTCTCCCAAGCTCCGTTTTCACTGACAGAGGCACTGAGAGCTGATCCTTCTCTGTTTCTAGGGCAGCCACATGCTCCAGATCTAAGCACCCTGTGGGCCGGATCTGGCTCCCGGGCCTTGAGTTTGACACCCCTGATATTGACTAAAGTTATGTTCTTAGCAAAAGGATAGTTCATTATATGTGAAACTAGCTTCAGTGCAAAATGCTATGGTTAGAGCTGATGGATTTCTTGAAAATCCTAGAATATTGCAAGACAATTGTACAGGGATCCTTTCAAACTGAACTAGATCTTTAGTGGATCAATTTTTAAATTGCTTATCTTATCAAGAATATTTCAAAGCACTTAGGGCTTTGATTAATTCCTCCTTCCATTCATGTTTCTTCCAGCCTTGGACAATGAGTAATTCTACAACTAATTTGTTTGCCTGTTATTTCATTTATCACACAGTTATATTTTTATTACGCAGGCAATTAATTCATTATATTCCGTTGCTTTTTGTTTATTATGGCAAATTATGCGACCAAGGAAGTCACTACATTTTGAGGGTGAGTAGTGTACTAGCTACAATACCATTAGTGCATTACTAATAAAAACATTTATTTATACTCTGAATTAGGTTTGAGAAAATACAACAGGCAATTGATTACTGAGGGGAAAAAATAGCAAAAATACCTTTGGTCTCACATTTAAGCTTGTAAAAATTTTGCAGTATATTACACAGTATATAGTCACCCTGGGAACTGAAGCCAAACATAAGCCAATTAAATTTTAACACTCTTTCCACCTTCCCTTTTTCCTTCTACTTCCCTCTATCATTAAAAATGACACCTCTTCTTTTCAATCCTTGACTGACATTGAGAATGTGGCTACAGAGACAGAAGTGAGTTTATGGAACCAATTACCAAGGTCAGGTTCACACTAGCTAAGCAGACTTGACCACATAAGTTTTAGAGAGGGGGATGCATTTGGTCTCTGGTCCCTTGAGCTTTAAAAATTTCTAGTCATGTTTCCCGAAGAAGAAAGCAGCAGGAAATGTTATCTCAAACACTACATCATGAAAGGAAAAAATTTAAACATTAGAGAAAATTGAATGAGTTGCAATTTAGAACTGAAAACGCATAAAAATTTCAACCATACTTGCCCACATACAGTAGTTCTGTACACAAAGTTTGCTCAGACAGACTCCAAAATTCAAAATATTGTAAGTCTAATTTGGAGTAGGTTAGAGATATTCAATATTAGGGCAACATTATAGGGAATACTGTAATATTGCTTTCTTAATTTGATCTTCTGCTTTAAAAAATGCTTCCCACCATATCTCGTAAATCACCCTATCAGTAAATGCCAGTTTAAGATCATGAATGTAGAATAGAAACATCTAGACCTATCACTTGGATTCAGACTCTCAGCTTACCAGAAAATTCAGATTTAGGGGTAACTGAAATATTGTCATGGTTTCCAATGTCTAAAATCAGGTACTGTTCATTGTTCCATTCCAGCCTTTCTCAATATGATTTTCTTTATATCTGTTGAGCTACACCACTGAAAATTCTGACCATACTGGCCGAAATTTATGGAGAGAACTAACAATATAGCAAACCACTGTGTTCCTTGTTTCTTCTGTACAAATTAGCTTACTTCTTCCAGAAACAGTTCACTTCAGCCTATTTCAACTTTTGCTGGAACTGTCTTTTTTGAACCATCCATTGGAAGGGAAATATGTTGTGTATTTTTGAAATTTCTCCTCAAGAGTCAAACTGGATTTATTCATTCATTCATTATTTCAGTTTATATGGTGGCTTGTAGTGAGCAGAAAGAATGACTTTCAAGGACAGGAGGAAGAGCTGGTATCAAGGCAATGGTCAGATAAATGGGTCTTGAATCTGAGCCAATAAAATAACATGAGTAAACATCTCAGACAAACCCCTTCCTACATATGTAACAGTGATGAGTTTCAAAAATTTTTACTGCTGGTTCTGTAGGTGTGGCTTGGTAGGCGTGGCATGGCTTGGTGGCGTGGCTTGGTGGGCGTGGCATGGCTTGATGGGCGTGGCAGGGGAAGGATACTGTAAAATCTCCAGGGGAAGGTTACTACAAAATCCCCATTCCCTCCTGATCAGCTGGGACTTGGGAGGCAGAGAATAGATGGGGGCAGGGCCAGTCAGAATTTTTACTACCAGTTCTCTGAAGTACTTGAAATTTCTGTTACCGGTTCTCCAGAACTGGACAGAACCTGCTGAAAGCCACCTCTGGATCATAGGCTTATAATGAAATCCTAAATGAATTCCCTAATTATACTAAGTCATATTATGACTTGTTTGACATTATTTTATATGTTGTGTGAGAATTGAGCTATGGAATTTATTCAACATACAGTACTGAAGCTAAAGTAAAATAGATATAAATAATGTATGACAGGGTTCAAATGTCACGTTCAATTGCATTTCCTTTTAGATTTGCTTAATAAAATGTAACTGGGATTGTATAAAATGGAGCTATATTAGTAGTGTGATGTTGCGCTGAATCAATGAGCTCCAGAGCTGGTATATCTGGATCAAAAGGAGGTTTTTAAAGGACTACTCAAATAAGCCACATTGCAGGAGTCAAACCTCAGATACTACCAAGACAATGGTTATACTTGAATCAGGAGAGCAAAATTCATAACTGAAACTAGTAAACACTATTTTGAAAATATTATCAATCTTAAAAATATTATCAGTGCCATATTTGTTCTGCTCTTAGGTAGGAACACTGATCCAATACAGTTAGTCCTTGATTTACAACAGTTCATTTAGTGACCGTTCAAAGTTACAACGGCACTAAAAAAGTGACCTATGACTGTTTTTCACACTTATGACTGTTATAGCATCCCCATGGTCACATGATTTACATTTGAATGCCCGACAACTGATTTATATTTATGACATGATTGCAGTGTCCTGGGTCATGTGATCCTCTTTTGTGACCTTCTGACAAGCAAAGTCAATGGGGAAGCCAGATTCACTTAACAATTGCAGTGATTCATTTAACAACTGTGGCAAGAAAGGTTGTAAAATGGAGCAAAACTCACTTAACAAATTTCTCACTTAGCAACATAAATTTTGGACTCTATTGTCATCGTAAATTTAGAACTACCTGTACATAAAACTATTATTTATTTAAACATTGCTTTTTTTACCCATTAATATTTTGTCTGGAAAGATCAGACTGTAGACTGCAACTTGCTAGCAAGGTATGGCTATCCTGCTCTTGCAATTCTGCTAGTTGTGTCTTCAATTGGCAACTGTGCAAGAAAGAGGTTGCTTTTTATATTATGTCATATGGCACATCTGTTCCATTAACAACACTTACAGTTTCCTGGCAACTGGATTTGGAGGAATTGCTGATGCAAAATCAAATCTCTGAATTCTTCTCAACATGCCATTCAACTCAACAGTTGAATGACTTAAAATCAGTCATATGAAGATTGCATGTGACTGTACAGGAATGATTATGCAGCTGATACTAAGCCTAAAGGGTAAAGCATAGATAACTTTGTCATGTAGTTAAACCAAAATTGTTTGCTTTTATATAATACAGTAAAACAAAATTAAACAAACCACATTATGGCTTAACAGGAAGTATGATGCAAGTTCATAATATGAAATATATTTAGAAATATGAAATACAAGTAAATAAAATAATACCAAGGTAGAATTATGATAAATCATTATTTATAATATCTATTAATGGACCATTACTATATAATACATTAAAAAAGCATAATATTTGTCTAAGGTTGTATCATACTATAATTCAAAGGCAAGTCGGAATATCTTGAACTCAAAATGTTCTTCCACGTAAATTAGTGTCTTTTCTATATGCTAATTTTCTACAAGCATTTTTGATAGAGAAGAACATTCAAACTTATTACTGTTTACTTGAATTCTGAAGCAAGCACTGAACTGAATTATGCCAAGATATATGCAAAGATGCAAATGAACAGAGCGGACAGTAAATGATAACAGTTATAGATAAACTGTCTATTCTCTCTCTTGACTTACAAATGCATTCTTCATTTCTAAGAAGATTGACATGCTGTAAGAAAGGCTGAATATGACATCAGCCTTCCTCTGTCTACAGCTCTTTACATGCGCCAAATGACATCATGCCTGAAGGACATCAGGGTTAGGAAAACTCTTCCACATATCAGAGAAAGAAGATTTAGATTTAAAATTGAAAAGAAAACTTCAAACATGGGAAAAATTAGAGATGAAGCCTTACCGACCTGAAAGTGGTATATAGGCTAACCTTTACTGATTGAAAGCTTTCGGATGGCTTTATATGGAGATGAGAAAAAAGAATATGGGATTTGTAAATGGTTCTAAGGCTGCAGTCAAAGCAGAACACTATGTGTCTTTTTAGTATAAACTCAAAAAGCCTAAAGAAGACAATCAGAGGTGACAGTTCTTGCTGATGAGAGTGGCAGACAAGGGTGAGTGGAAAGGGCATATTTTTAGGAATGTTGTTATCTAGACAGAACTGACAGGCTAAGAAAAGAGTCTGGATGTGAAGGGAAGAAACAAAGAAATGCAAAGATGTCGAAGTGGGGAGCTCAGGAGGAGCTGTTGTCTAACATCAGACAGAATATATTTGGAGTGAAAAGCTGCATTTTATTAGCCGGACTTACAGCTGTGCTCAGCCGTATTTTTTTTTTAAACCGGAATTTACTGAGTAATTCTTAATTAAGGTGCTTTGCAAATTATCTAAGTCAGATAGCATGGTTTACAAAGTACAGTGGCAGAGGCTACATAAAACATAAAGCTGTAAACAAACTAGGGTAGCTTAAACCCATTTGTAAACCAGCCCATAGTATGTATAAAGAACCATCCGGACAGATGAGTGGAGAGTGGGCAAATGATGTCATATGTGTGATAACATCATCATCCAAATGCCATGTCTTAACTTGTATTAGATACAAACCTGGCAGCATTAGTGTCCCAACATTCATTGTGTCTGTGTTGTCAAACTGGATTGTTCCCATTTGCTATAGAGTAGACATCAGTGAACAGCATAAGCATTTTAGGTCCTCTAACAACTTCACTATGTTCGAAGCACAAGTCAAAATAATATGTTTTAAAAGAAAACCCATAAAGAAAGGGAACATTTATAGCTCAGAGTTGAACTGTGAGGTGCTTGCTGCCCCTCGAGTTAGTTAGTTTTTTGTAGACATTTCACTATCAAACACTATGACAGGGCAAGCCACTAGTATATAAAACCAGAACAAACTCCACTCCCTTTTAGCACTGACAACATTATATAGTTTGGTAATGAAAGGTCTGCAAGAAAACAACTAAGCTCAGAGAACATCAAGGACCCACAAATTCACAAAGCATTAGAAATATGTTGCAAGAAAATTAAATGGAAAACACAAAATGTTGTTATTTAGCAGATCATATCCTACTTTAAGGGGACAGGTTCTCAGAGCCATTTGCTAAGGATTGCTGTACTGTGTGGCATGACTTCATTCAACACAGGCCTTTTTACTCATTCTTCCTCAACGGAAACCTCTGAAGGCCTAGTTATTATTTCTTAATTCTCCTTTCTAATTCCGGCCTGGTTAGGGAATTGTGGGAAATGGCCTAATATATCTGGGGGCACTGGACTGAAGACGGCTACTTAATTTCAAAGCACATTACAAAGTCATATTTTGGCTTCATTTTACTTGCAGGTTCCTTCTTGGTTGCCTAATTGTCAATTCCTATAATTTATAAATAAGGGGAAATTTGAAATTGGAATCAGTACAAAAAGCAAAACAAAGAAAAACATAATGAGAAACACCAGACATCTGTAATAGGAACCTAGAGAATAAGCAGCAGCGGATTACCTAAAACCTAATGCATTATTTTCCAGCTGAAAAACAATAACACATAACAAATTTACACAAAACATTTGTTTTCACATTGTAAATTAGATTTTGTAGAAATGAAAAAGGTTTATTTTTATAGAATTACTATCAACCAGTGACCTAAAATCTCATTTAGTATTTAACTATATTAATATAAACCAGACATTTTGAATTAAGTAAACTAATGTGCTCAAAATGGGAAATAATCCAATCTCCCAAGCTTTATTTCTTTTTCTTTTATGAGCCTCCAATAGCTTCTATTCTATCAGCAAAAATAATTCCTTTTTCAAATTATACAGAATAAATATTCAAGGTCTTTTAAAGTATCGGATGCACGTACTTCTCGGTTTTTGTGTGTTATGTAATGTTCCTTCTTTTTCTTTTTAACTCTTAGCTGAATTGTTGAGGTGTAATAGAGTTAAATGGGTCACTTTGGGATACAGGACTCATGAGGTAATGAGGCCAATTTGGAACAACAGACTGACCACCATTAAACATTCTTTTGATCACAGTATTTCCAATAGCAGGATGTTAGTTTTATCAAATGGCATGTTTCAGGTTAAACCAAGAAAGGAGCTGAAACTCTTGTTCTAACAAGTGGTCAGAGTTAAAATAAATGCCCAATGGTAATCTAATGCATTGTTCTCATAAGGCAGTTAATCGTAATTTATGAGCAGTGAAAACCTTGAAAGATGCCTCTGTTAAGGAAAGTTGTTAAATAATATATAAATTTGCTTCAAAGAATGTGAAAGAATGCTAAAATAAATTGTTCTTGAAATATGAATCAGAATTGCAATTAACTTACTCCAAAATTCTCAAAATAATTCTAGATTATATATCAATAAAAGCAAAAGTTTGCATATCAAATTGAAAACAACAGGGGGAAAGCATCCCTGTCATATTCTATTTAATATATCTAATAATGATTGTTCCCTTTATTTTCATTATATATAGGGATAAAATAAAATACCATAGATTACATCAGAATATTAAACTTTGAAATAGGTGAATGTGGATCAAGACTTCCTTTAGAAATCTACAGGAAAATATAACAAAAATGACTCAGCATTTAACTTAATAATGTCTGCTATATTCTATTTATACTGAGATAACCTGTTAAGTTTTGTCAGAACTCTCTGCTATGACTTGTCCATCGTGGGTGGCCCTGCACAGCATAACTCATAGCTTCTTTGAGCTACGCAAGCCTCTTTGCCATGGCAAGGCAGTAATCCATGAAGGGGATCATGGCATTCGGCCTTCTCAATTCCTAGAAAATAGATGGGGAAGAAATGGAGGTAGTGACAGATTTTATTTTCCTGGGCTCCAACACCTTCTAGATATGGACAGGAAGATGGGATTGCAGCCAAGAAATTAAAAGACACTTGTTCCTGGGGAGGAAAGCTATGGCAAAGCTAGATAGCTTACTAAAAAGCAGAGACTTCATCCTGCCAACAAAAGTGTGTATAGTTAAGGCTATAGTTTTCCCAGTTGCAATGTATGGCTGGGAAAGTTGGACCATAAGAAAGGCTGAGCGCCAAAGAATTGAGGCCTGTGAACTATGGTGCTGGAGAAGACTCCTGCGAGTCCCTTGGACTGCAAGGTGATCAAACCGGTCAGTCCTAAAGGAGATCAACCCTGACTGCTCTTTAGAAGGCCAGATCCTGAACGGGAAACTCAAATCCTTTGGCCACCTAATGAGAAGGAAGGACTCCCTGGAGAAGAGCTTAATGCTGGGAACGATTGAGGGCAAAAGAAGGGATGGCAGAGAACGAGGTGGCTGGATGGAGTCACTGAAGCAGTCGGTGTGAGCTTAAATGGACTCTGGGGGATGGTCGAG
>JANHFM010001431.1:161471-177420 GCA_032468115.1 Grayia smithii | reverse complement strand
TCATCAGTGTACTGATGATACCTCACCCCAAAACCACGAATGATCTCACCCAGCGGTTTCATGTAGATGTTAAAGAGAAGGGGGGAACCGACATGAGGGGGGCCTCGGGATCGACCTCTGTCCCCCTGCCCACACAAACTGTGAACGACCCGAGAGGTAGGAGGAGAACCACTGCAGAACAGTGCCTCCCACTCCCAGCCCCCCGAGTCGCTGCAGCATGATACCATGGTCGGTTATGTTCCTCTTCATGCTGGAAAGAAATTGTGCATACTGCATTTTTGCTCTTCGGGTCATTGAGAAACATATAATTGTAAAAAGTTTATTCTGTGTTTGTAATTTTAGCAAAAGCATATCATGAAAGTAAACAGGAAACTGAATTATGGAATGTTTGATATAAATGTGAGAACAGTAATAAATCATGCATGAGAATAAGCAGAGTGCGTGGCAAGTGGGTCATCCCTGAAAGCAAGGATATGTAATGATCCCTTCCTTGTTAAATGTATTTAGGAGAAATAGCTGAGGGAATTATCCAGGACTTTTTAAGAAGGCTTGGCAGTTTATATTTTAAAAATCTGCTTATTGCATCCAATTAGAAATAAGTAAAATTGGTGCTTCTTTATGAATACTGCAGTATAATTCTGCAAATTTAGGGAACAGTAGCTATACACTTAGGGTTATAGATTGTGATAGTTGCAAAATATGGATTCATTCTCTGTGTTAATGCTCCATAGCTAAAGTGCTGTGTTGCTCAGCAGGTTTGGGCGACCTAAAGGAGAGCAGCCTCATCTTGATCTTGGTGGCCAGTATGCGGCAAGCCACAGAAGGGCACCCACCAATCGGCAGGTTCTCTGGAAAGAAGGTAACCTTCTTGTTTCTTCCTCTCCTTTCACAAGGACTGTTTCCTGCCATCTCCTTCTCTTCTTCTTTCTGCTTTGTCAGGTGTTTTCTGCTCGGGAACGCAAAGTGCAGTCTGAAGAACGTTTAAGACTCACACAGCATTTTGTCCCTCTACTGCCCCAGCTGTTAGCTAAGGTGAATGCATTCATCTTTTACTAAACAGGAGGAGAAATCAAACCATTATGTTCTTGTTGGGATGTGGCCCTGCCTGTTGGTTCTAGGTGGCTGTTCCAAAGTTGCTTTTTAACTTCTTCCCCTTGAAAACATTTTGCTTCAGTTTTTCTTCAGTTCTGACTGAATGATGGGGAATGGAAGGATTTGTATTCTTTGCAGTCATCTGGTCACTAGCACTCTTTGAAAGTCATTGAGGCCACCTGGGGGTTTATCTGTCCCCTCAGAGTCCTGGATGGTTGATGCACTTGGCTTTCTTTGCAAAGAGCAGCATGTTCTATTAGTACCCTCAGTCCTCACTTCTGTACTCTGTCCTGGCAGTTCTCTGCTGATGCCGAGAAAGTAGGACCTCTGCTGGAGGCTTTGCGTTATTTTGACTTAACTCATTACAGCTCAGGCCGCCTGGAGAAGGTAGGAGACACTTGTCATTACTCTGCCTCTCTCACCCTGTACCTTGTTTCTGCTAAGGAGACTTTTCCTCCTGCTTCCCCCAAAAGTCCAAATCCATTCCCCCCACCCCAAGGCTTGTCCTTGGACACTGCTGGAGTGACTCTTTCTGTCTCCTCCTCCCAGTACTTAGACTTGCTGCTGAGCCAGATAAAGGAAGTGGTGGAAAAACACACCAGCAGTGAAGTGCTGGAGCTGGCTTCCCAGACTCTCCAACTGCTCTGCCGTACAGAATTTGCTTTCTACAGCCGTGTGGATTTTGCTCGTAGCTGCATTATGGACTATCTGGCAGATAAATTCCAACACGAGGCTACTGAACTCCTCCAGGTAGAAGAACTGCACCCCATGGCAAATGTTTAGGCACAAATGAATTTTCAGAGTTGGAGCAGTTTGATGATAGGATTGTGCTCTGGAGTACATGAAGAGCTGCCTTGAAATGTGGGCCTGGAAGAGGGTGCCTAGTTCAGGCAGAAGGATTTAAGTTTTAAGTTTCCATTTATTAGTCACAATTGACATAATCATAGTAAAGGAGCAATAGATTGTGGCCTACTTTGTCAAATGCCTTACTAAATCCCAAGTATTTCATTGGTCCCACTGATTTAGTCACTAGACAGACTTGCACACTGGGACCTATCCCAAAAAATGTAATTCATTATCAAGAAAAACTTAGGTTTTACACTTAGGCAACAGAAACCAAATACAAAGGTGTAGAATAGATGGCACCTGGCTTGACAACAGTAACTATGAGACGGATTTTGGAGACCTAGGAGCAACCACTTAAGCATGAGCCAGCAATGTGCTGCAGCTGCCAAAAAGGCCAATGCAGTCCTAAGGCTGCCTTAGCAGAGGGACAAAATCAAGATCACTTGAAATGCTAGTACTGCTATATATTGCTTTAGTAAGACCACACCTGGAATACTGCGTCTAGTTGTGGTCACCACAATATAAAAAAGATGCAGCCAGTGAGCGGAGGAGAGGAGGAGTTGCTGCCTCTGCTCAATCAAAGGTCATAAATAGCTGAACAAAGAGGCGCAATGGAGGTCGGTGAGGCTGGTCACGAGGCAGCCTCTCCTCTCCTAATGAAACATACCAATCAGAGCCTGTTTACTTTGGCGTTTGAAGCCTGGAGGTAGTCGGACACAATGTTACATAAACCAGCTATCTGTGAATACTCTGGACCCGTGCCTTGAACTCATTGAGTTGAACATGACCATGTTGCCATTGTTGAGTCTTGAACCCATTGATGCCTCCATTGTGCCTTGAACCTGCTGGTTTCGTATTGTTGTTGGGCCTTGAACCCATTGAAGTCAATTTACCTTCTGTCATGGCCCCGTTGGAGCCTGAGTCCGCAGAGGCGGACAAGCCAGAGCTGTGGCCGACAGGTCAAGGATGCAGCCTCATTGACTCCGGAAGAATGCAGAGAGGAGCAGGACAAGGCAGGTCCCTCAGACCTGGGACGGCTTGCCAGCAGGGAAGAATGGGGGCAGGACGATCAAGAGGGGGGAAGAGAGGGCAGGCAGTGAAGAGGAGGAACCATGGAGCTCAAGCGACAAGCAAGGACTGCCCCCTCCTGATCCCCAAGCACAGAGAGTAAAGAGGAGGTGGGAGCAGCGCAAGCCGACCCAACAACTCAGGAGAGCGCCCTGCCCCTCTTCACAAGGCACACCTGGGGACTGAGACTTGAGACACTGTGGGGAGGGGCGCTTGTCTGGAACAAGTGGAGTTTTGTGTGCCGTTGCTGATGTCTGGAGTTCGCTGGACTATTGCTGCCCTGTCCCTTTGCCTCGCTGGATTTCTTGCCTTGAAGCCATTGTGCTAATGGCATTTTGCTGGATTACTCGCAGCCAGGCGAGGCTGCTGGAAGTCTGTGAGCACTTTGCTCTGGGACTTGCCATAAACATGGGGAGTGTTTGGGGAAAAGTTGGGGCAATAAAGGGGAGTTCGAACTATCAGTTGGCTGTGTTGCCTTTGTGCCTTGCCCTGGTTCATCATGCCTTCCTTGTACCTTGAACTCATTGGAGACTGTGTTGCTTTCATTGTGCTTTGAACCCATTAATGCCAATTTGCCATTGTCTGGAACCAGCTTGAGTTGTGTTGTCTCTGTTGCACCTTGAACCCATGTTTATTTATTTTAATTTATTTAATTTATTTTAATTCAATTTATATGCCGCCCTTCTCCCAAAGGACTCAGGGTGGCTCACAATAAAAACATGAAATATACAAAACATATACGAGATAACAAGACAATACAAAATAAAAACAGACAAACAACTAGACAATGCAGAGTTAAAATGGGGCCGATAAAATACGAATTCATAAATAATTAAAAAGTCCTAAAAATACTAAAAGTCAACAGTAGCCAGCTTGGTTAAAAAGCTATGTCTTCAGGTCGTGGGGGAAGGAGCGAAGGTCAGGGGCGGTCCGAAGTTCAACGGGGAGATTTCCTTCAACTGTTTTCTTTGTTGGCTTCCTGTGTTTCCCATTTGCTTGCTAGCTTGCCAGTAAAGCCTTGCCAGTTGCCTTTCAATGGAATCAACTGTTATTAAAATGTTCCAAAAACGTGGCTGGCAAAAAAAATATGGCAAATGTGTAGACCAGCAGTGCATTTGCTGATCAGCCTTAATCTGATTTCATAGCATGCTTCATAGCTTTACTTCTCCATCCTAGGATTAACTCAGTTTAGCTGCATACCTCACTTGAAAGCTCTTGCATGAGGACAGACAAGCAAATAATCTACTATAAAGCACTATGGATATTATGATTATGGTTTGCAATGCCCTCCAGAGGCACAATTCCACACAACCTCAAGTAAGTTACAAATTCATCTGGCCACAGCTGAAGCTTTCCACTTCCTCACAGTGTCTAATGGTGCAATTTACTGCAATATTACAGGGCAATTTCTGCAAATCCCTGTGAGAGCATTTGCAGGAATCAGCAAACAACATCTGTCGCTATTCACTGCGCTGCATCCAGCAGAATTGCAGGTATTTTTAATATTATCATCACTCAGCACCTCATGCTCTACAAATAAAAAATGACGGAAAATCGGGCAGCTGGAATTCCTCCCTATACTGCTGGATGCACATTAAATAAAGAGATTTGGAACTACTTGATCCTGGTTTATCTGCTTCCGAAAGAAGGGATTTAGCAGCAGTCTCCTCAGTAACGTCTTTCTCTCCATTTTAAGTTGGAAGCTGTCTGCTCAGGCTTGATCTCAGCAGTAGTTTTACGTCTTGCTAGGCAGTCAATAGCTGATCCCAGCACACCTCCATTCTATGTGTATTAATATCTAACCTTTTGATATACAAAACTCTGATAATCTGTTTCAGCAAGTGTTTTAAATGTACCAGGTGTATGCTAGTAGTCCATTAGGAATGAAATAAATAGAATATTATAAACAAAATATAAAGAAAATCTTTAGGAGGGGTCAACCCCATCCCAAATGCACTATAAGGTCATGTATTTATTAAGCGCAATTAAACTATACAAAGGGATGCAGTGGCTCAGTGGCTAAGACGCTGAGCTTGTCGATCGAAAGGTTGGCAGTTCAGCAGTTCGAATCCCTAGTGCCTCTTAATGGGGTGAGCTCCTGTTACTTGTTCCAGCTTCTGCCAACCTAGCAGTTTGAAAGCACGTAAAAAATGCAAGTAGAAAAATAGGTACCACCTTTGGTGGGAAGGTAACAGCGTTCTGTGAGCCTTTGGCATTTAGTCATGCCGGCCACATGACCACGGAGACGTCTTAGGACAGTGCTGGCTCTTTGGCTTTGAAACAGAGGTGAGCACTGCCCCCTAGAGTCAGGAACGACTAGCACATATATGCGAGGGAAACCTTTATCTTTACCTTAAAATATACAAAATAATGACTTAAAACTACTGATTATTCCAAATGCAGAATTGAGGTGGACACTACTTGATGATAAACCACTTTCCCCTGAAAGTTGATGCTAAATCTTCCAAACAGAGAATTAGGAAGTGATGGCTGACTGTGGAGACAAGAGGACATAGAATGGCTGGTCCCACTTTCTCAGATTTGAAAATTGTAATTCCACAATAGCTTTCATTTGAAACATGGAGAACAGAAGGAAAAGAAAAGGACAGATTTTATATTGCGACAAGTGCTAATTTAAATTGAAAGTTTAAATTGAGATAAAATGCATCAGAATTCTTAGAAGCATGTCATTTCAACCGTCATTAAATAACATATATATATTCTTAAAAGTCGGGGGGGGGCAATTGCTCAGCAGTTAAAGACACTGAACTTGAGACCTGAATGCCGTGCAACAGGGTAAGCTCCCATTACTTGCCCACCTAACAATTTGAAAGCATACAAATGCAAGTAGAAAAATAGGTACCACTTCGATGGGAAGGTAACAGTGTGTTATGGCCTGTTGGCCGCCAGCCCCTCCAGCAGCCGAATCAGAGGATGAGAGGGAGGTGTGGGGGTCAGGGTCAGCATCAGGGCAACCTGAAAGCTCCGAGGGGGAAGAGCAGTGGTGGGTTGCTCCCAGTTCGGTCCGGTTCTATAGAATAGGTAGCGGTGATGCTGTGATGTCACTGAACCAGTTCTAATAGTCCCAGACTGAAGCCCCCCCCCCCTGCACCTGTACTTACCTGTCCCTGCACGCAGCATGCGGAGCACGCTTGCGTGCATGCGCAGGAAGCTTTTTTTGAGCTTTTTTTGCTTTAAAAAGCTTCTGCGCATGCGCAGGAGCGCCTGTTCGGCATGCACGTGCAGAACACATGCTCCACGCACTCCGATCACGCGCAAAGTGCGTGCACCTACAGAACCGGTAGCAAAGGTAAGTAGAACCCACCCCTGGGGAAGAGGGAATGAAGTTGGCAGAGAAAGAGACAGAGGCAGAGCCTGGACCATCTGTCAGCCCTCAGAGAGTCATCAGGTCTGGAGATGGTTGATGAAGAAGAGGAACAGCTGGGTCCAGTGTCTGACACACAGCTTTGCAGAAGGTAGAGAAGGGGAGAGCAGTGGAAAGCTGTGAGCTGAACCTGGGGAAGGAAGAGCCACCGCTGCCAACGAAGTCCCACCCTAGCTCTGGAGATAAAAGGCAGGGGGTGCAGATGAATAGGTGTGGCAGACAATTATTCATCTTCCAGCCTGCTGGACTTGTTAGCCTGTGAGAGAAACTTTTTGCCGGGACGGCCGGCATTCCTAATAAAGGAATATTTTGAGTTCACGTCAGAGAGTTTGTCATGTTTGGGGAGCTGGATCAGAACACAGTGTTCTATCTTTGGCAGATAGTCATGGCCACACAACCATGGAAATATCTTTGGACAATGTTGGCTCCCTCAGCTAAGAAAGCATCGCCCCGTAAAACAACTGGATAAGAAACCTTTACTTACCTTATTCTTAAAAAACATTTATCAAAAGGTAGATATAACTAAACAGTTGGTTCAAGTGCACAGTAGCTGCCACCTATGGAACTTCTTCACCCAAGGATACATACAATCACATGATAGAAAGATATGTATAAACTTTCCCAGCCAATGCAAGCAAGGCAATTAAGGTCACCCAAAGTGATTAAGGCAACAAGCAGGAGAGAATGAGTTCAAGTTTCACTTTAGCCATGAAAGTCAGCTGGGTGACTTTGGGCTAAACAATCTCTCTCTGCCCAACCTACCTCATAGGGTGGTTGTTGTGGGGAAAATAGGAGGAGGAAGTTGTGTTGTATATGTTCCCCTCCTTGAGTTATTAATAAAAATAATAAAAGTGAGATACAAGTAAATTAATAAATCAGGGATTATCAGCCAGCAAGATGCTTAGATC
Source organism: Grayia smithii (assembly GCA_032468115.1). Lineage (NCBI taxonomy): Eukaryota > Metazoa > Chordata > Lepidosauria > Squamata > Grayiidae > Grayia > Grayia smithii. Next base: position 170,121 of record JANHFM010001431.1, on the reverse strand, counting down.
TGGCCCACGGGGCCATCCTGGAAACAGTGAGGGACCGGCCCGCGGTGCCTCTGCCAGTGAAAATGGTGCTTCTGAGGGCCACCCTCCTGAGCTCTATTTTCTCTGGCAGAGGGTTGCAGGAGGCCATGGCAGCTGGAAACAGAGCTCAGGAGCCCATTTTCATTGGCAGAGCACTCGGGCTACAACAGGTGCCTCCGACACAATTGATGTCGAGCTGGCCGTCAATACCTGGCAATACCCATCCCGGCCCCCTGAGGTCAAACACAACCCTGATGTGGCCCTCAGCGAAATCAAGTTTGACACCCCTGTAATAAATAAAAAGAAATAACTAAAAGTCACACAGAGAAACAGAAGCCAGTCACAGGATAACAGCAGCAAAGGCAGCCAACCAAAAAACAGGCAAGATGCACGCACCTGAAATTGCCAAAAAGTGCCAGGCTAATATTCATCACTGGTCTGGGTTGTAATAATGCCATGAGGACATAGCAAATAAATATGTTGTCAGGACACATTTGTACTATGATTAAATGCAAGTGAAGAAAGATCCCAAAAACTACCCTCCCACTTTAATCAGGTGAGAGAAACGTTTGGCATTTTCAAAAGATGCCCCCAGCATATCACATAGATTTAGAAGAAGTAAAGGGCTTCTCTATTTCAGTATATTTGGTATATTTCAGGAGTGTCTGTGCACATTTCACAGCAAAGAAGTTAATGAAGTTCAAGAGTTTGCAATAGCCTGGAAAATGAGTTAGAGAAGAAAGAAAGTGGATTATTTAGTAGCTGGAAAGTTTTTTTTCCCCTTTTTTAAAATATTTGTTCAGGTTGTCTAATTATACAACCTTTTCTTTTAAAAGCTCTGAAGAAAGCAGCAGGTTCTATTAATGGGATCCCAGATTAAAGTAACCTGCTTTGACCATGGTTGCTTAAATAAATTGCAACTGCATTGTACATATTACTAGTATATGGTAAGCCAATACCAGCAAACTTAGTAAGGTGGGTGAAACCAATTTGGTTTTGCAAAACAAATGTCAGGACTATTTACTGCTTAGCTTGTGGTAGCAGGAAGCTCCAAAAGAAAAGCTTCAAAAAATATCTATAATTCACATTGCTCTAAGGTCCAGTATATAGCCTTGAACTTTAGTTAAAATTGTAATATCTGCATTGACATAACTAAAAATTGTATTTATTTATTTGTCAAGCATATATAAGATAACAAATAAAAGTATTTATTTGTCAAGCATATATAAGATAACAAATAAAAGTATAAACTGGTACAATGTGCTCTGTACATTAGCAGCATGTAAACAGCACAAATGATGCTGAGAAGAACATATTCTTCCTTTAGTTTGGCCATCCAAATATCATGTACTCCAGTCTTTAATGCATTCCACCTCACAAACTCCCTGCTGCTTGGATATGTTGAAGCAAATAAAGGGCTTAGCCTTTAGGACTCCTGTGGGAAGAGAATAATAAGCAGTCCATTTGTTGTGGCCTCAGCAGCTCAGCTGCCTCCTTTTGCCATGCAGATGAAAGGAATGAAGATATCAGAAAGGTGACACTCAGCGGTGTGAGACTTGACTCTTCATTACTGACTCATCAAGCTGTGGGATCGATTCCATTTTCCCACAGTTTATTGTAGTTCAAAGCTTGGTTAGCTTTAGCATTTCGTTTTCTAAGGCTCCTTGCGCTCTTAAGACAGACATCAAAGAGAGAGTGGTATTAGAGGGTCAATGAACCACTCGGAAATGGCAAGAGCACCTGTGAAAGTGGATTGCTCTATTCATTAAGATGTATAACAATAAGTCTTTTCTGGAAAGAAGCAGCTTAGAAATAGATGAGTTTGCTAACTTCAGCAGAGGTGGGTGGATTGTTAAATAGCCTGAGATGTGTTTTGCAAAGGTCTATTTGTTCAATAAAAATATTCATATTTCAGTGTTCTATGGCTGTTATTCTAATCTGCCATCATGATGTGAATCGTGTAGCTTTATGAAGTGGACACAGAAAAAAATCTTTTTACTGGCAAGTAAAGGATGCATCAAATTCAGACAAAGCCCAGATTCAAAGGCCTTCCAGGGCGCTGGAACAAAACCAATTCTGTCAGGATTTAAAATCCCCCAAAATTCTGATCCTAATCTGTAATTTCGAAGACATTAAGAATACCGCAACAATGCTCTTAGAAATTTATTTTCCCAGTCAGGGAATGTCAGAGAGAGTATTGGAAGGATTTCAGGGTCTAGCAAATACCCCTTCAGTTTCTGTCAACTAAATTATTATGGCTTCATGGAATTTTAAGGAATAGTTTGATTAGACAACATTATGATCAAATAACCCCTTTGATAAAGTGCATGAAATAAAATAGGAACCCACTTCCCATGCAGCAAATTGTGTCAGAAGGCTTTAAAGTACATCACAAATTTAGTGAGTTTTCTGATGTTTCTGGGATTTTACATATGGGAATAGCAAAGAAACAGAGAAACCCATCATTTCGGGACCAGGAAAAGCAAGCATCGTCCACAGCTAACACCATGCCATCACTGTGGAGAAAAGTAGAGAAAAAGCTGAAATATAGAAAAAGATTCCTTAAGCCAGTTTCAATTGCACTGAATTTCACTGTGACAGTTTATTTATATTGGGTTTTACTAACCAACGTAGAGTTCTGCCAGCAAACTGCAACCTTGCCATCACCAACCTGGCAGGGTTAATATTGTCTAAGTAATCTACAAACTTTTTTTTCACCCAGTTTTACCCCAAAATGAAGAAACTGCATGCACATTAGGTTTAAAGCAGATCTGTTTGTCTTCAAAATGCAAACTTAAATTATTCAATATTGTTTGCCCTTTTTCTGTTAATCGTTTTTCTAAATTGCATATCATATAACTTATAGCTTATGCATTACACCTCCATATTTTATGGTATAATTTATTTTCATTTATTTCTGCTCAACCACTCATAATTATCATTAGTAATTTATGTATATTCAGGCGTGTTCTTATGTATTTAGCACAATCGTCTTTTTTTTTACTTTAATACATAATATAATCCAATACTCAGGAGTTAAGTGCTCATCCTTTTTACACCATAATTTATCTCGTTGTCCCAAAGGTGCTTTTTCAAGAGGCAACTGGGCTTTCCTGTTTTTCTTTGAAGATGTTTTGCTTATCATCCAAAAAGCTTTCTTCAGCTCTGACTGGATGGTGGGGAATGGAAGGATTTCTATTCCTTGCAGACAGCTGGTCATTTGCATTCTTTTAGAGCAGTGGTTCTCAACCTGTGGGTCTGGACCCCTTTGGGGGTCAAATGACCTTTTCACAGGGGTTGCCTAAGACCATCGGAAAACACATATTTCCGATGGTCGTAGGAACCGAGACACCGTTCCTCTATCGGTCTCCAGGTGAGTCTAATAGGTCCTATTTCCAAGTAGGCGCCGTAGACTTTGATTTTCGTTAGATGTGGGCCTTGTGAGAAAGGTTGAGGAAACATCTGTATTTCAGGTGTTTACATTACAATTCATAATCATAGCAAATTTACAGTTATGAAGTAGCAACAAAAATAATTTTATGGTTGGGGGTCATCACAACATGAGGAACTGTATTAAAGGGTCAATGCATTAGGAAGGTTGAGAACCACTGTTTTAGAGAGTTGCTGAGGCCACTTGAAGGTTTATTTATGTCCTCAGGGTCACCTGAGTAGTGCAAATGGGTGTGAAGCCTTTATGGAACTGTTGAAAGGACTGTGTTATAGACTGGAGATAGATGATCCTCATATCCTGCCCCCTCTGTTGAGAGAGGGAAGTTCAATTTTGACCCCTCTTTCAACCCAGCGGTCCTCTCTGTCCAAAATGTGGACTTGTTGTCTTCAAAAGAGTGGCCTTTGTCTTTTAAATGCAGATGGACTGCTGAATCTTGTCCTGATGGGTTTGTTTTCCTATGTTGTATGATGTATTTATGAAGTGGTTATTTCAATGTACAGATAAGTACACAGCTCACTGCATTGTACAGCATATACCACATTGCTCAGTTTGTCTCTCTCTAAAAGAATGCAAATGACCAGCTGTCTGCAAGGAATAGAAATCCTTCCATTCTCCATCATCCAGTCAGAGCTGAAGAAGCTTCTTGGATGAGAAGTGAAATGTCTTCAAGGAAAAACCAGAAAGTCCAGTTGAAAAATGTTCTTGAAAAAACACATTTGGGACTTGACTTAGATGACTGAGAATCTCCAAAGACAGATCTATCCCATTGTAATAAGACTAGTGAATTCAGTTATCATTCCTCCTGTTCTAGCAGGAAGCCACTGTCACTTGTAACTTTAAGGGCCCCAAAGGATATGAATCAGACCATGTGCCTGGATATCCATCCTTCTACTGCATGAACTATGAGACTCTCCACATGACGACTCTAACTCTGTAAAGGCTGTAAAGTCTATAGAAGGTTGCCAAAATCATTGCAAGCATTCAAGGTTCCAGAAACTCTTTATCCTGGTGGAAGTTGGATTGTGTGGAATGAAGCTAATATTTGTGCCAGGAGTATACTAAGTTATATTTTTATATAGGCAGAGGGGAAAACACCTGCAGGTTGAGTTTTATCAGGTGCAGAAGTGATACTGAGTTATACCAGACATTTTCGCAATGTTTTGTAGAAAGACAAACAAGTGACTAGAAATTCAAATTTAAGTAAAATTAAAATCAAAGCCAGTGGTATGATGTGTGATCATGAATCCAATCACTGTTGTTTATAAGCTATTTATAAACTGTTTGTGAATCACAGTAATTGTGACTCAGAAATCAGGTTTAGTATAATAATCCAGTTTTGAAAAAAAAGTCTACTCTGCTAAATCTGAAAACTTGAAATTCTGCTGATAAAGATACAAATTTTTAAGGATACATATAAGTTCTCCCTTGAACTGACTTGAATTCCTGTTGACTACATGGAGCCAGATATATTTCCTGTCTGATGAAATGTAATCTCATTAACACAATGAAAATCATGATCACTTGGATTGCATTTCCCAATTCAGAGACAGGGTCTTTATACGTTTATCATTAAAGTGATCATTCTACCACAATGGAAAGTGATTTGATTTTTAACTATTGTCCAACTATTAAAGCTCATGAGTCTAGTAATAAGAGAAGAGCAGAAAACCAGAACATCCTTTTCCAAATTGGGATCATTCATGCATGCTAGATTACATTTCCATCATCCCTTAGCTGAGGTTGATGGGAGTTGCAGTGAATCTAGGAAAGCCTGGACTAGAAGAAATTGCCAAGCCCTGAGATGCTGTCCACTATGAAAATATAAAGCCCAACAGAATGCCTTGCATTCCAATTCTCAATGCAGTGTTCAAAACTCTGTTGAATTTTGCTGATATTCTGTTTGGCTTCCTTCAGGATCCTACCGGTTCGACCCGGTTCTACCGAATAGGTAGTAACTTTAGGGACTGGTTCTGCTGGTAGTAATGGCAGCCTGGCCATGCCCCCAAACCGGTCCGGTAAGCTGACCAGAGCTGGGAAGTGGCTGGCTGGGTTGGAGGGAGGCGTAGCCTGAGCTCTCTGGGATGGGTAAACAAGTGTGGGGAGGTGAAGGAGAGTGGAATCATCCCCAGCATGTTGCATCCCCCTCCCAGCCTTCTCCCACACCTCCGTGCCGCCAGCGTCTCCCGAAGCCACCGCCGTTGGAGCCATGACAGGGACTGGGGCAGCCCGGTAAGCTGGGCGCCCGAAAACGGTGCAGAGGCTCCCCGCAGTTCCTCAGCTCGTCTGGGCTTCAGCTGAGCCCACTGCCCTGAGCCGGCAGATGGAGACACCCCACCCCAGCCAGATCTTTTCAGATTTGACTTAGAGGAAAGCGCAGCTCATGGCTGCTACATTTCAGCATTTGGCGCAGCACAGCGAAATTTAGCAGCCATGAGCCATGTTTTCCTCTAAGCACTGTGGGCAGCAGAGGGAAACAGGTGCTTCTCTCTGCACAGAGCTTTATGGATGAGACTTTGAGGAAAGTGCAGCTCATGGCTGCTAAATTTCACTGTGCTGCGCCAAATGCTTTCCGTTAAAGAACAATGAAGGAAAGAAACAGCCGCTGACCTGGAGAACACATGGACTGGAGCAAATCCTGTGTGCTCTCCACTGGCTATTTCTTCCCCTTCACTCATAAAGCACAGCAAAATGTAGCAGCCATGAGCTTTCCTCTAAGTCAAATCTGGAAAGATCTGGCTGGGGTGGGGTGTCTCCATCTGCCGGCTCAGAGCAGCTGGCTCAGCTGCAGCCCAGATAAGCTGAGGAACTGCGGGTAGCTTCCTGTGTGTTGTACCCCCCTCCCAGCCTTCGCCCATGCCTCCGTGCTGCCAGCATCTCCTGAAGCCGCCGCCATTGGAACCGCGACAGGGACAGGAGCAGTCCGGTAAGTTGGGCACCCAAAAACGGCATGGAGGCACAGGTGAAGGCTGGGAGTGGGGTGCAACATGCAGGAGTCTCTCTGCAGTTCCTCAGCTCATCTGGGCTGCTGCTCAATCAACTGCTCTGAGCCGGCAGATGGAGGCCACGCAGGGTGCAGCTGGGAGTGTGCTTATCTTGCCCTCCCCAAGCATTGGACTCTGCCGTTGCCATCACCCCTGACCTGCCCGGCTTGCCCCTGGCTGGCTCCATGCTCATGTGGGCTAGCATGAGCATGGCTCTCCAGGAGCTCGGCAACAACATCAACAAAATGTTCTCCAGTCAGCTGGCGAGAAGGAAGCTGCTTCGTGCTTTTCCTCCGTTGCCCTTTCTGGCCGAAAAGCCATGGCTGGTGGATCACAGAAACAGGATCATACTCTTGACTGGGAGCTTGGGCGCATCCACGATGAAGCCGCCCCCGAGGTCCAGAGGGAAGCCTTTCTCCTGCATGCTCATCTCATGGACGGGAGCCAGCCGCCCTGGCTCAGTGCATCAGCAGGAGTGGGGTGGTCCGGCTGCAACCACAGGGAAGGCCCATCAGAGGTGAGAAGGGGTGTTTTGGCCAGGAAGGGCAATGGAGGGAAAGCCCAGATGACCACCGCCACCCCACTACGTCCCGACCTGGATATGGGGCCAGAATGTCAAAAAAAGTATCAAAAAGTCCCCAAAATTTTCACCACATTTTGGTGGGCATGGCTTGGTGGTGATGGGGTCATGTGACTGAGTGTGCGTGAGTGACATCAAGTTGGCCACGTCCACTCAGTCACATGTCCCCCCTAGCCACACCCACAGAACCGGTAGTAAAAAAATTTAGAACCCACCACTGGCTTGCTTCATTGTTAGTTGCGAAGTTGTGTCCGACCTATCGCGACCCCATGGGCAACATTCCTCCAGGCCATTCCTGTCCTCTACCATCCCCTGGAGTCCATTTAAGCTCATATTATGGCTTGCTTCATATTACATCATAAATCACCACATTTACTAAGTAGGAGGTTTGCATCCTTCTTTACCTGGCACTGCCAGGCTCCACTTTTAGCCGGAAGCCATGTGCACAAATGGATGTACTGAGCAAAACCCTGCTGCAAAAGGAAGATGGCTAATTGCCTACAAGAAGAGGATTGTGATCAATCTTTAATTGAAAACGATTACACATGCAAGAAACAAATTCATTCTCCTGCATGATATAAGTTCCTAATTAAATGTTAAATGCATTTTTCTTTTTCTCTACTATCCTTTGTCATACAATTTTGTGTAGAAAGAAATTAACAGTCTTGTGAATAGGTAAGCTATTAATTAATACTTTGTTCCTTATGAACTAGATCAGATTGCTTTGATTTATTTAGTACTACCTTAATGCAATTACTCCCAGATGTTCAGCAAATGACATCAATGGCTGATATTGGTTTTCCCAGTCTGGATAGGAACCATATTCAGTGGACACTAATTAGGAAAGGCCAAACCTATGTTGCTAAATCCAACCACAATGGTTTATTAATTATGGTTTATGACTTAATATACTGGGCCAATTATGGTTTGTTCAATAAAGCATGGTTTAAAAAAAACCTGATTTAGCATGTGTCTGAGTTGAAGTCCCTTACAGATCAGTGGTGGGATTCAACATTTTTACTTAGTTCTGTGGGCGTGGCTTGGTGGGCATGGCAGGGGAAGGATATTATAAAATCTCCCTTCCCACCCCACTCCAGGGAAAAGATACTGTAAAATCTCTATTCCCTCCCCACTCCAGGGGAACGATACTGCAAAATCCTCATTTCCTCCCAATCAGCTGGTCCTCGGGAGGCAGAGAATAGATGGGGGTGGGGCCAATCAGAGGTGGTATTTACTGGTTCTCCGAACTATTCAAAATTTCCACTACCGGTTCTCCAGAACTGGTCAGAACTTGCTGAATACTACCTCTGCTACAAATATGCAAGTGAAAAGGAGTCCATCCTCTGATCCCTACATGCCCAAGTCATTCATATACATAATTTATAAAACAAAAATGATTTGTTTCCACATTGTGCCAAACATGTGCCACAGTTATTTGTAACTATGTTTGATTGGATAAACAATATTGCTTGGGTTCACAGACAAACACATAAACTGGTTTGTATACCATACAAGGTCAAAACAAAACAAACTATCTGACAACTGACAAAAGGGAAAAAGAAAAAAAAAATGAATCCAGGAAACTACAGATCTATCAGCCTGACTTCAACACCTGAGAAG
>JANHFM010001431.1:99763-109872 GCA_032468115.1 Grayia smithii | reverse complement strand
CTCCTTCTTTTTTCCTACATTGATCTTTAGCTTTACCTTCAACTGTACTCTGCCAAAGATTATATATAATTGGAACTGAAATCTGAAAGCTTTGTTTTTTCAGAATAGAGGAAAAATAGATTGTTATTACTTATTTATACTAAGTGCAGAAACTATTTCAATCTGAATTCAAGTTTTAGCTTTTATGGTACTTAAACAAGCAAAGGAAAAGTTTAAGGGTTTGAGATTGCAGTGTGAGACTTCCTAAGTTTCCAGATGGCTTCAGCAAGCCCACTGGGGATCTACACAAGGGGCATCATAGGAAGAAATGGAACCTCTAGGAAATATACTCTCTTCAACTTTAATGCCCCCTAATTCAGAAAAATAGCCATAATTACACAAGTACCAATCTTGTGTACCAACATTTGATACAAGAATTCTAAAGAATATCAAAGCTCAGTATGAGCTCTGGTGGTATAATGGTTAGAATGTAGTACTGCAGGCTACTTCTGCCTACTACTGACTGCCTGCAATTTGGCAGTTCAAATCTCACCAGGCTCAAGGTTGACTCAGCCTTATATCCTTACAAGGTTGGAAAAATGAGGACCCAGATTATTGGGGGCAATATGCTTACTCTGCTTAGGACTGTAAAGCACTGTGAAGTGGTATATAAATCTAAGTCGGGTGAAATCCAGCAGGTTCTGACAGGTTCTGGGGAACCGGTAGCAGAATTTTGAGCAGTTCAGAGAACTGGCAAATACCAGCTCTGGCTGGCCCCAGAGTGGGGTGGGAATGGAAATTTTGCAATATCCTTTCCCTTCCATGCTCACCAAGCCACCATGCCTTCCATGCCCACCAAGTCACGCCCACAGAACCGGTAGTAAAAAAATTTGGATTTCACCCCTGGTCTAATTGCTATTGCTATTCTACATTATTTCTGATAGGTCCAAATCAAGATATGCACACACAATCACACAAACACACATATTTGAATCCCATAAAAACCATTTGAGGCTAAATAACGTAGCCTCAAAAGCACATTATAGTTGAGATAAAATCACTCCTACCAGTTTTAAAAGCTCTAGTGTGACTGTCAAACATCCTGAAGTACAATTTTGAACATATTTATTTAAGTTTTCCAGAATCAATTATATTAAATGGGAATTAAAGATACTTAATGGACTTTACCTGATACGCCCAGGTAATTATCAGTTATGTATAAATTTAGTAAAATTCTTTGAAAACACAGTTATTTTTACCTTGTAATAATTTATCAACACAGTTTTCCCTTTATAATAAGCAGGTAAAGCTTGTAATGTTCCCAATAGGTTTTAGTGAAAGAATTATAACATCTTCTATGGATAACAGAACTATTAACTAATTCACCAAACCAGGCAGATGGTCTCTTTTTAGTAAGAATCTGCACCATATTCTTAAATTTAAATAAAAACATTAGAACATTGTTTTGTTTAATATCCTTTCTGAAATGGAATGATGGAAGAAAGATGCCACTGCTTATCTATTGTGAATACAAATATTCACATAAGCTGTTTAATCAATGAGAAAAACTACCAATCTATTTAGGAAGCCTATAATTTTTTCTATGTTTACAGGTAGCGTGTGACTTACGACTGTAACGGAGCCATCCCATTACAGCTTTAAATCATGATGGTCATAACGCAGATCACCCACATGACTTTTTTGCAATGGTCATTAAGCAAACACTGGTCATTAAGCAAATGCTAGAGTTAAGTGAACCCATTCTTCACTATGAAAATTGGAAGTAAACCCTGTTTTTTTGCAAAACAATTCTAAATTGCAGTCATGTGACCATGGGACAAATTGCCGTAAATACGGCCAGATGCCAAGCACTTAAAATATAGTCATGTGACTGCAGGATTGGGAGACTTGGAACTTTGGAACAGGGTTGAATATGCCTTTTGGGGGTACTTCATAAGTTGAGAACTACCTGTACCTAGGTTCTTAAGATTAATTTCCTACCTTTCCACTAGAAGGACAAGGCAGCCTTCAAGGGAATCTCCATGGCCAGAGGTTGAAAATGGTCAGATTTGTGATTAACTCAAGTTCCAATTAAATCAATTTAATAAACCCAGACTTTATTAAGCTTGTTCAGTGTTTAACATTGAATAATTTTACTAATCCTTAGCTCAAAAAATAATAACAGCTATTTAAATTTTGAGTATTTTAGCCAAAGCAATTAAAGTTAATTGCAGAGCTAGTGTTGCACCAATCTACCTAATTAAATTTACTTAGGTGACTCTGTGGGATGGCAGTTTAGAAAAGAGAATCCAAGAGGTTAGTACACATTTTAAGGAACTGATTGAATAAGTCATGATGTGATATCTTCCTTAAAAGTCTGGAAATGAAAATAGAAGTTGGTTATACATGTTTAGAATCCTATCTGGTTTCCTACATCCATTTTCAAAGGAAGGGAATATAAACTAAGTTGCACTATGACAACTAGTTTCTTGTTTGCTTAGCTTACCAACTGTTATTAGATTTACTGTTGATAGTGTTAATAATCTAAAACTAAGGCTACCAGACAGCCTAACTAACTTAATTTCTAATTCAGTGATGTGTTTTACATCATTGAGAAATTCACTTTGTTCAGAGTTTGAAAATTATAATGTTTATAAAATTCTATAAAGCAATACAGATTCATTGAGTACTGACATTAATAAGAAGGGCTAGGACTTGAAATGCATTTAACACGCTTCCTGAAATGGTAATATATAGAATTAAATGTACTAGATAAAAAAGAGTGGTTTTTCAACAATATGTAGAGACAACTGACGCCAATAGCAAGAGAATAATTTACTTATGCATTGTGTAGAAAACTTAGAATGAGATTCCCCACCCCTTAAGTGACAAAGTAAATACTGATGTCTAACAAGAGACATACCAAATTCCAAGCTGCCCTGAATAAGAGAATTGTTAAAGACAGAGAGGGGCTATGGACAGGATTACCTGCACGAAAAGTTCAGCCAGACTTCATTGCAGAGAGAGAGAGTACAAAGAGTAAGCCAGAGACTGTATTTCACGTGGATTTCAAAACACCCACGATGCTTACTGTCCTAGTGAATGGAAATACCATATGCACGACTGTCAGTGTGCACGCAACCCCATGCACACATTGAACAGTTAACGATTATAAAAAGTTAAAACAGTTCTAGAAGAATGCAAATACTAACACACATAGCCAACTAGTCTGACAAAAAAAATATGAAAATATAAAAAGTACTAGAAATGAGAAAAAATGAGGCACTAGAGTTTAATAGTTATGATATACCAAAGGTTTTTACTTATCAATAATTCTATAGGATATTAGGAATTATAGTAAGTTTTTTCATTTCCTGGTTAAACAAACACTTTCGTTTCTTTTTCACCCTTTCATTTCCTTTATTCATGATATTTCTTACCAACAACCCCGCCCCCCCAGTGAAACATCTAATATTCATGTTGAATTTAGGAAAACTAATGGATGACAGACCTAATATGCTCTCTCTATTAGAACTCTCTTTTCTATTACTGAGAAGAGAAAACATTCCACTGGGGCTTCACATCTATTGCCTTCCCACAACCAAATTACAACAAAGGACTGGCTACAGGAGGATTTGCATTTCTATTTATTCTAAATTAAATTTAAGCCACATATAAATTTCTCTCTCTTCTCTCTCTTTTAAAACAATAGTTCTGATGAAAATGAAAAAAAAAACTGTTTTACTTTTAGTTCCTCTCTAAATAGACTCATTCAAATTTCATAAATCCTTATTTTCTTAATCCTTAGTTATAGTTAAATGTTCATCTTGTACAAAAGTTCTCACAATTTGATTTATTCACCAAATGAAGATAAAGCAATATTGTATAAAGACTTTATGGATAAATTAATGGGCGACTAGAATGGATTGGTCTGCCTGCAAAAAGAAAGAATCTCTGAGAAAGATAGTAAGATAACACAAGGAAACTGCCCAAAGTCTTTTTTGATATAATGAACAATTAGAGTGTATAGATATGGTGAATCAAAAGAATATACGGTACTTACCTTTCTGAAAGATAGATCTGTTTTAAGCATTGACACTTTTTAAATCATTTCATCCATTCTTTATATCTTCTATCTTACTGATAATACAGCTGGCTTTCAAAATATTTAAAAATAAAATCACACCTTTTGTCTGAAGAAAAGTTGAGACTAGTTAAAAAGTAAATTCTTTTAAAATGTAGATGTGCTAATCACCATCTCAACATTGACTGAATCAAAAGTCATGCTCCTGCCCTTCTGCATATCTTTGTATTTTTAATCAGTCTTTTCCAACTTGAAGCTTCCCAGGTATGTTTGGGACACCATTACCTAGAATTTTCAGCTGGGGTAGTCAGAAGGATTTCCCAGATTATGAGAAGAGCATGAGACAAAATCACCCGGTTGACTTTTTCAATTCCTTGGGTTTATATTACAGAAGGTGTAATTGCTTTAGGATTCTACACTATCTTTTATTATATGTTCATACAGTACAGTAGTCCTCCTTACAACAGTTCATTTAGTCACCATTCAAAGTTACAACACACTGAAAAAAGTGATTTAGGACCATTTTTCATAGTTACAACCTTTGTAGCATCCCCATGATCATGCGATCAAAATTCAGATGCTTGGCAACTGGTTCATACCTATGACCATTTCTGTGCCCCAAGGTCATGTGATCACCTTTTGCAGCCTTTTGACAAGCAAAGTAAATAGGGAAGCCAGATTCACAAGCGGGTTGCTGTGAATCAATTGCACTGATCCACTTAACAATTGTAGTAAGAAAGGTCGTAAGATGGGGCAAAACTCACTTAACAAATGTTTCACTTAACAACATAAATTTTTGGCTCAACTGTGGACGTAAGTCGAGGACTATCTATATTATATGATTTTTAAACTATTTTGTGAATTATTAAGAGAGCACTTATTATTTGAAATATAATAGCAATATAATAAAGTAAACAGCTAAGCATCACCTAGGTGAGATGAGTGGTGTAGAAATGGGATGAATAAATAAATAAATAATTTAATTAGCTAATTAAGAGATCAGCAAGTATAGAATGCATGCCTGACCCCTCCCCCCAAGAGGCATGCTGCCCCCACCATGTTAATACATGTTTGCAAACTTTCACTTGATAACAACAAAGTCTTACTGAAATCTTAAGGTTCTGATGGTCTTACATCAGAATTCAGAAGACTTTAGCAATCTTGTATTAAACCTTACCAAAATAATCTCATAAGGTTTTGGGTTTTGGGGTTTTTTTAATTGTTTTCAGAACCCAGACATTTGTCTGATGTGTTGTCCATACCTGCAGAAGTGTGAGACCTAAGGGCTGACTGATTTCATTCCTTCATTGCAAAACTTTCTTTAGCTCCACACCCTAGAATGTGAGTAGTCCATCTAAGAAGAAAGAATGCAGAATATATTCCTCTTGGTTAAGCATTTCACCTGCAGCTTTATTTTTTGTTTTCAGAGAGATACTTTAACAAAGTATCACTTTATTCATTTTTTTTAGTAAAACATTTAAAGCCCAACCCACTTTTCTGTTTACATACCAGTTTCTTAAATTCCTAATTCTTTTGTCAAGGCCAGAGACAGCAGCCTGAAGAACACTAAACATAGATACAATGTTGTATTCTGTTTTGTCTGTGTGTGTGTGGGGGGGGGGGGGGATAGCTTGCTCTTTTAATAATGCATTTCTTGGGAAATGAATTCCTATTCTTGATATAGTCAGACAAAACTGCTTACTTAGTAGCTTGGTAGTCATGTGATAGTGTGCTTCTTCAAATTTTGAATCTTTTATTAGCCATGCTGGACTCTCTCCATCTTTCTGTCCTCTTCCTTACTGCTGATCCCCTCATTAACACAATTAAGAAGATGCTTCTGTCAAGCAACTAAATGGAGGATTCTGCACCAGCCAAAGCCATTGGCAGACCTTGAGCTGATGTGGGGAGTTACAGGGAAACCTTTCATTTCTCCCCATGAGACCAAGCACATGGGAATTATAGAGCTGGGAATTATTTAATGCTGCCTTACTGGAAGAATAAAGTATTCTCCATCCTGCCACTACAGATAAATTCAGAGCTTCACTAGGAAATATTTGGCAGGACAATCTGATATTATCAATGACAGATATACAAAGCCCCATGTAAGACCTGTCCCATAGGGTGGGCTTCAAGTCTGCACCTATACACACATGCTCAGACACAGTCACTGTCTTGTTTCACTGTAGCTCCTTCTAAGACATGGATTAAAGGTAAAGTGAGCTCACAGGGCCAACCAAGGACAGGTAGACAAGCGAAGTCATGTTGCAGAATGATTTCAGAGTTATCCTTCCAGTGGCACACATAGACTATCTGTGCAACATGCTCATATTTGCGCAAAATATTATAATGTAACATATATGTATAGAGGATTGTGTGTTTGTTAGTATGATTTACTGAGTTAGGGATTCTCTTTCTTTCATTGAGTTATTGAGATGTATTGTGTCGGAGGGAGGTGCACTAAGGGAGACTCAGACAATCTCATTGTGCAGATGTTGTGCATTGACAGTAAAAGTTTAAACTTGAACTTGAACTGTCTTAATGGCATCTTGGCAAAAAGTTCAAAATCTTACTAGAGGTTGTACCCAAAGAGGTTGTCCTTTTCCTATTTTCAGATTTTATTCTGAAAAGTGATTATAATGGATGAAAACCTTTTTTTGTTCATCAAATCCCTTCCAGGTTTATTATTTGCCACGGTCTAATAGACTGCATTTGCATTTGTCATCATGTATAAATTAAATGCATGGGAAGAAACAATACTGGCTTTAGATGACTTTGCACTCTAATAATTAATCAGAATTTTCTATATCAAAAAGGAATTATAAATAAAATAAATGAAATATAGTAAGTGATATGGAGATCTGAGGGTGAAATTAAAAAGTATATAAAGCACACATATTAAATATCTTCCTCATGTTTAGTGTACAAAAAAGCAATCTGCAGCTATAATCAAGGTCATATTTGAAAAATATGTTAATGCATAGTAGTATTTTTTAAAAAAGGGAGAAATCCCTGTTTTTTCCCTCCTGATTCAAGTTACATTAATTTTAAATGTTTTGAAGCAATAGCTTCAAATGTTCCTATTCTCAGAGTTTTTTCCCCAGGATGATTTGACCATTGACAAAGATCTGTGTGTCTTGGGAAAGAATTTTTAGAGAATATTCAAATTATGAATTGACTAAACAATTTCTAAACCTTAGCAGAAAAATCTTATAGATTTTGATGAAAACAAAGGATTAAAAACTAGTCTTCCAACCTTTTACATATAGATGACTGCCCAATTTATCAACAAAGTGCATAAAACACATCTTTCAAAATATAACTTTAAATCCCCTGTGTTCTCAATTCCATGTTTTAAAATATCTAATACAAACTTAATGCTTCGAACAAATCACAAAAATCAAAATGTCATACATTTTAATGCTCTCACAGTGTATTTTTTTAAATTTATAGTTTCAATCTCTCTCTTTTTTTCTATGATGCCTCACAACACCGTATACAAAATATTTCCCCAATCTGTTGCCATCTATATATAAAGATAAAGGTAAAGGTTCCCCTCGCACATATGTGCTAATCGTTCCCGACTCTAGGGGAACCATCAATGTATGCTGGCCTACAATTCATGTCATTTCCCATTGTCTCCAGCCAGCCTCATTGTATCTAGACCAGTGGTTCTCAACCTTCCTAATGCCACGACCCTTTAATACAGTTCCTCATGTTGTGGTTACCCCCACTTAATTCACTTAATTAACCACAACCACCATGGAAAGAAAAGTCATAAAATGGGGCAAAACTCACTTAACCAATGTCTCTCTTAACAACAGAAAGTTTGAGCTCTGTTGTAGTTGTTAGTTGAGGACTACCTGTAGCCCAAAGTGGTAAAAATGGGGGGAGGTCGGGTTTTCCCACCTGCTCATTTTGCTTCTTGCGCGCATTCAGTCAATCTGAGTCGCTTGTGTTCTCCGAAGCCGAGCGCCGAGGTTCCCTGCACCTGTCTCCGGAGATTCGCATCTTTTTTTTCCTGTTCTTTCTTCTTTCTTCTTTCTTTCTTCTTTCTTTCTTCTTTCTTTCTTTCTTTCTTTCTTTCTTTCTCTCTCTTTTTTTCTCTCTCTCTCTTTCTTTTTCTCTCTCTCTCTTTCTCTCTCTTTCTTTCTTTCTTTTTCCTGGATAGCCCACTCAAATAATGCCCGGAATAAGCCTTCCTGAGTCAGAGCACTCCAAGCCAGCTGGCTGCCTCATTCATTCGTGGAAAAAGCCTGGCTGATTTTTGGGGGGAGCTGGAGCTGGCAGGAGGGTGGGGGGGCAGAAAATGACTCACCAGAAGAAAAGCCACGAGCAGAAGTTGGCATCCCACGAGGGGTTCACTTTCTTGTCCCAGGAGGAAAACGTCTCCATCAATCCTGCCTGGAGAAAGAAGAAGAAGAGGAATCTGTGCAGCTTCGGCAAGATTTCTTCCCTTCAGGCAGACACAGGCGAATGGAAGGCAGAGCTGGAGGCACTTCTGGGCAACCCAACACCCAGCTCACACACAGCGGCTGCCTCTAGAGCAGTGGTTCTCTTAGGGCAGGTGACCTTGTGAAAGGGTCATTCGACCCCCAAAGGGGTCGCGAACCACAGGTTGAGAACTGCTGATCTAGACAGACATCTGGAAGATGCCAACTTAGATCAGATCTGGTTCTAAACAGATGCAAGTCTAGAAGTTTCAATAAACATGTCGATCAAGCACTATCAGAACATGGCCCAACTTCAGATTGTGAAAAATTTGTTGATAGAGCATTTATGGGCTTTTCTTCTATTAATCTATAGATCTGTTATATAGCTCTTTGGACAATACGTATAGTAAACACTACATATATAAGATAGTCTGCATATAGTAAAAGAGTAAACAAGAATAAATGGAATACTTTTTCCATTTATTCAGGGTTATTGCCTTCTCAAATGGCATCAGGGTAGGAGCCATCAAGAATTCTCAGGAAAGGATATTCCTGAGAATTACTGTCACACTGAAAAGAGCTGCTACTACACATCCCAAAAATTCAGGGTGGGAAAATGTGTGCCCAAGACAGGCAATCGTTTAGGATTAGCAACTGGAAAGAGGCCTTGTAGGCCAAAAAAATAACAAAAGCCCTGGACCGGACGGTATCCCAAATGAATTATACAAAGTATTTGAAGAATTGTTAAGCCCGATACTAAAAGAAGTTTTCAATGAAGCTTTAAGAGAAGCCAAAATTCCGAAATCATGGAAAGAGGCCTATATCACCCTAATACCAAAAGAGGAGGCAAATAGAGAACTAATCATGAATTATCGTCCGATATCACTATTAAATACAGATTATAAGATTTTTATGAAAATTATGGCTGAAAGAATGAAAAAGATATTAATAAATAAAATTCATCCAGACCAAAATGGCTTTTTACCGGGCAGATATATCCGAAATAATACAAGGACAATTATTAATGCTTTAGAATACTATGAAACCCACCCTGAAAAGCAAGTAGCCTTAATTTTTTTGGACGCCCAAAAGGCGTTTGACAATATTAATTGGGATTTTATAAAGCAATTAACCAAACTCTGCAGATTTGGACAAAAATTTGAAAATTTAATTAATGAGATCTATACAACACAAGAAGCCAAAGTAATTGTTAATGGCGAAATGTCAGACCCCTTTCCAGTAAGGAAAGGAGTAAGGCAAGGATGTCCTCTTTCTCCGCTCCTCTTTATTTTATCGTTAGAAATGTTATTAAATAGGATTAGGGCAAATAAAGAAATAAAAGGTTTAAACATTAAAGGCCAAGAATTTAAGCTTCAAGCGTTTGCGGACGATGTGGCGTTTATAGTAGAAGATCCCCTATATACAAGCCCCATACTTTTAAGAGAAATTCAAAATTACGGGACGGTAGCTGGCCTCAAAATAAATAAGGGTAAAACCAAGATGATAGTAAAGAATATGACAACAGAACAAAGAAGTAAATTAGAGAACATAACTGGACTACAAATAGCCAATAAAATAAAATATTTAGGAATATGGATTAGGGCAAGAGGACTAGA
>JANHFM010001431.1:79182-90149 GCA_032468115.1 Grayia smithii | reverse complement strand
ACTTTTTCCAGAGCTCTTGTAAGTAACTTTGAACGGTCACTAAACAAATGGTTGTAGGTCAAGGACTACCTGCAAATAACTTTTTCTCTTTTAAAAGAATCTAAGCTTGTTCTAATTTTCTTACTCAAGCTTAGATTTGGAAAAAGAAAACTGAACTGGAAATAAGCAAATGCATAGGATAGGAGATCTGGATTAGAAACAATCAGACTAATTTTAAGATGAGTGAACAAAAGTTGTTGTAGATAAAGCAACTACTCAAAAAGAAAAGAAAAAACACTTAAAAATTGGGCATTGAGCATATCAGCTCAGAGTTAACAGCTGGTACTTAAAGAAGAAAATATTACTTAGCGAAAATATTCGTCGACAAAATTCCCATCAATGTTACGTTACATAATTATATGTTTCAAGTTTACATTTCTGGAATCCGAATGCAGAAGGCCAACATTAAACAACATTGTTAAGTGAATTACTGCTGTTGTTAAGGTAGTGACATGGTTGTTAAGTGAATTTAGATTCCCCATTGACTTTGCTTGCCAGAAGGTCGCAAGAGGTGAACACATGACCCCAGGATACTGCAATTGTCATAAATGCCATGCCATTTCTCTGTTTTGATCACCTGGCCATGGGAATGCTGCAACAGTTGTGAGAAAAATGGTCATAAGTAACTTTTTCCAGGCTGATTGTAACTTTGAACAGTCATTTAAATGACTAGTTGTAAGTTGAGGACTATGTTGTTGTTGTTAGTTGCGAAGTCATGTCCGACTCATCGCAACCTGATGGACAATGTTCCTCCAGGCCTTCCTGTCCTCTACTATCCTCTGGAGTCCATTTAAGCTCACACCGACTGCTTCAGCGACTCCATCCAGCCACCTCATTCTCTGTCGTCCCCTTCTTCTTTTGCCCTCAATCTTTCCTAGCATTAGGCTCTTCTCCAGTGAGTCCTTCTTTATTAATGTAAAACTTCTTTTAATAAAAATTATTTTAAAAAGTAGAAGAGATAATCCTGTACAGGTAGTCCTCAACTTACAACCATAATTGAACCCAAAATTTATGTTGCTAAGTGAGACATTTGTTAAGTTAGTTTTGCCCCATTTTATAACTATTCTCACCAGAGTTGTTACGTGAATCATTGCAGTGGTTAATAAGCCAGTTGTTAAGTAAATCAGTTTTCCCCATTGACTTTGCTTGTCAGAATGTCGCAAAAGATGTTCACATGATCTGGGGACATTGCAATTGTCATTAATGAACCACTTGCCAAGAATCTGAATTTTCATTGCATGACCATAAGGATGCTGCAACGGTCATAAGTGTGAAAAATGATCATAAGTTACTTTTTTCAGTGATGTCGTAACTTCAAACGGTCACTAAAGGAACTGTTGTAAGTCGAGGATTACCTGTATATTGCTTGGACAGTTTGGATGAAAGACAGTAGGATCTTGAATAGGAAGATAGTTCGTTGCAAAAAAAAATCCATTTACTTGTGGTTGATATTATAAGCTTTTATATCCATGTAGATATGAATAAAATCAAAGGTCCTATTTAAAAAAACACCACATATTTCCAATAACCTTTGGGACTGGGCAGGGCAGCACAGCTAGAATTAAAATCAGCTCTTACCTCAAGTAGTACTTGAGGACATTGCTTATTATCAGTTTTGATAAGAGTCACTAGGTGGCAGCATTGGTAAATGAAATTTTTTAACTGACCAAAAAGGATCTTAATAAACAATCTTATTACAGTAAGAAACAGGAATAACTATATAAGGGCACAGTTAGTTATTTGCGGTAATTAATCCAAACAACTGATTTTAACTAATAAACTAATATTATGAGGAACCTGCTATTATCACATAGAGCTTTACAGATTCTGGATGTTTATTAAAAGTAAATATCTACGTGACCTACAAGTTCTGATAAGAAATGGGAAATGAGCTTATTCTACGTATACAGTTTGTGGTAAAGATGTGGCCAATTGTTTCAACTGCATATGGCTCATATGGACTAGTTTGTTCCTTATAAGGAGTCTTATAAGTAAGATAGAAATCAGTACAGATCATCTTTTGGTTGTGACAGCAATTGACACCAGAATTTCCATTGCAAATTGATCTGATTGTAAAGTGTGAAGTCATGTGATCAGAACACTTAGCAATATCAATCCCAGTCTGGTTTGTTGTAGCTGCCGCCCCCTCCGTCCCGTCCGTCCCCCACACACACTTTCTCGATCATGAAATATGGCTTTCTTGGATGTTATTTTGCAGTTTCATCACTATTTAAGTTTCTTTATCAAGATGACTTATGTTGTTCTTTGTAAGAGACTACCATCAATTTAGGAGTCTACCCAACCCTTTTCTAAATCATTTTAGGTACAGGAACTCAGACAATCATCTGGCATTCATTTATCATCCTCTAATCATCTGCAGTCCATGGGCAATTGGAGAAGATGGTTCCTACACATTGTGGCAGGTTTAACTCCATAATTCTGTGATTCAATTAATCAGTTACAATCTGAAATTATACTGGCCACATATGGGTCTATTACAACATTTTTATTTAAAAACAGATTCTGTAAAATAAATAAATACATACATACACACATACAATAAATGGTATTTAGGTAAGTGACCATTTCATATCTGTTGAAATATACTTAACCCCTTCTCAAAATGTATCCAAAATGGATAGCAGAAAAATAGAAGATGTGATGCAACAAGAAGTACTTGCTATCTGCATCTGTGGTCCCATCCTTATAGTTACTGGGAGTTATGATGCAACAGAATTCTGATTACCCTGATTTAATTATTTAAGTTAGGGCACAAAGGAGGCACAATAATATAATTCAGGAAAAATTTATAAGGAGAATTATCTTGCTGAAAAGGGTAGGTAATAGAAGCATGAATTCAGGTAAGTGTACTGTAATTAAAATGCAACATTGATTCACATAAAATAGTCATGCACTATAGGGCTTCTTTGACTCAGACATTTGTTCTAGAATAATTTCTTTTTTGTATACACCTTTGTTCTTTTGATAGCAACACTATGAAAAATAATGGAAATAGTTATTTAAATATTTACAACTGTAACACTGATACTATAAAACAGAAAAGATACCTGCCAATGGGATTGGCCTGCCCTGCCCCCCCATGTTCTGGTGGAATAGGTTTACTGTGAACCGCATCAACCAATGAATTTCACCTGGCAGGGTCTAGGACAAGAGCCTTTTCTGCCATGGTTCCTGCCCTTTGCAATATCCTGCTACTGGACATGAGGTCTACTTCTCCCTTCTGGTCTTCCAAAAGGGATTTAAGACCTGGCTCCGCTAGTTGGCATGGTACCCTAATGAGGACATTTAAGGCTAGAGATGGCTGGTGCAGTGACAGAAGAAGGCAACACCCCTTTTCCACCTCAGCCCTTGGTTTTTTAGTCTATTTAATCCTCGTAATTTTAATAGATCTTATTAGAATTGTTTTTATACACTTATTTTTATTGCATTGTATGCTGCCCAGAGTCACTCTGGATAGCAGATGAGTCACATATAAATTGAATAAGCAAATACTATTTTTATCAATAATGCAATAGTTTAAAGAATTCACTCGCTTTCTATATTTCAATAAACAATATCTATTGGAGTTTCATTAAAAGTTCAGAAATTTGGATTAAACCATTGATTTAAGGAACCCATTAGGGAAAAGGTGATTGATAAAATTAAATGCCCATTAAATAGCAAATGAAAATTTTCAAGCCTTTCAATTTCAATTTTTCCAACTTCCAACTTTATTATTAGTTTTAATTTTTTTCTGCCTCCACACTTAATATGGCTGAAGTAAAAAGAACGACCTTCTGGATTACTGGCAATTCAGAGTTGGGATTCAGCTGGTTCGGACCAGTTTGGGCGAACCGGTTGTTACTATTCTGTGCAGTTCAGCAAAATGGCAAATTGCACCATTGACTGGCCCCTCCCCTCCCCCTTACTTTGCATCTCGCCTGCCTTGGGTCACGTCTGCAGCATAGCTGCTGCTGCTCTCTGATTCCCTAGCTTGCCTCAACCATGTGGCCCAGCTGATTTCTGCCTGGTGAGCCTTCCTTCACTCACTTGCCCAGCTGCCTCCCATGCGGCCACTCTTCACCTGGCCTGAGAAGGTAAGGCCAATGGCAGGGGTGCTATCATTGCTATTCCGAATGGCCTGCCATTGCCAGCTCAAATGGCCTGCCGCTGCCGCTGCATTGCCACCCCGAATGGCCTGCCATTGCTGGCTTGAATGGCTTGCTGCCTCAGCCGCATTGCCGCTCCAAACAGCCTGCTGTCACCACTGCATTGCTGCTCCATGAAGGCTGACTTTTTGCCTAGCTTTGTTGGGTGGGGGGGAATGGACAGAGACCTGGGGAGGAAGCCATTTTCCCACCGACAGCCGGACAAACCTAGGAAAAAAGCTAGCCCTCACTGGCACCCAGCTTCATCAACAGTGGGCTTGCAATGGGCAATGTGGCTCCGTGTATATCAAGTTAGACTGGGGAGGGAGAGCATGAACGAGCACTAAGGAGATCACGGGAGAAAGGAAACCAGGCAAAGGGGCGAGCCAGGGCATCCGCAGCATGCCATAGCACATGCACTTTCCCTCAGCTCCCTTCTTTCAGAGGGCTCCGTTTGGCTCCCTTCCTGCTTCTCTGCTTCTCCTCTCACCCCATTAGCCAGCTTCCAAGCGGGAGGTGAATGGCACTGGCGGCAGTGAGAAAAAGGGCTGGATACTACTGATCCTCCTTAGCATGCGTTCAAAGGCTGTCAAGCGAAAAGGAGGGCAGGAAATAAAAGCAGAGTGGAGGGGGCAGAGTGACCGAGACCCTTAGCTCGTACATGTGTGCCTCTTGGGCTTTGCCTGTATACACTGCCTCTAAAGCGGCAAGTTAAAAAAATGAGGCGAGGGGAAGCCCGGCTGTTTCAAACTTTAACCCAGAGATACAGGCAACGCTGTGTGCTGGAAGGCAGGCCAACTGGCTGGCCAACCATCGGGGAAATGAGGATAGGTTAAATGCTGTGAAATGGGGGGGGGGAGAGAGCAGGCGGATACATTTTGCCTATATGCATCAGCAAAACAAATGCCTAGAACGTGGGCCTAGATCCCACCTGCTGTTAAAGTGAAGCATCCCCTTGTATTTCTGGTGCTTAGCATATTTTTTTTAAATCTCTCCTGCCAAATGGCATTAAAATTATGTAAAATTGGTGACTTGTGACTGAATGCTGATCTTGGAAGGCTTTGAAAGCCATAGAAATTAGGCTTGAGGAGCTGGAGTTCATTCTGTTGTGGAAGAATGGCAAAAAGAGAAATTGCCCTAATAGAAAAAGGAAAGTTATAAAAGAAACATGTAGACACCAGACTAACAGATATTGATGACAATCACCAGGTAGAAGAATCTATCTAAATCAGGTTAGCAAGAAAAGGAGCAAGAAAAAGAGAACTTTC
The DNA here is from genome assembly GCA_032468115.1 of Grayia smithii. Classification (NCBI taxonomy): domain Eukaryota; kingdom Metazoa; phylum Chordata; class Lepidosauria; order Squamata; family Grayiidae; genus Grayia; species Grayia smithii. The sequence goes on along the minus strand of JANHFM010001431.1, from coordinate 84,694 downwards.
GGGGAAAGAGAGGTAGTTGCTCAACTCACCATGATTACTAAATAAACCACAATGGCTGGGCTGATATAGCATACCAACCCATTAATCAAAGTTTCCAAACTACAGTGGTTGGGTTCATATAAGTAAAAATCCAAACAAAGTGTAGGCATAATTGTTTTGAGAACTAGGATCAAGTGTAAAATTATAGAATTCAGTAATGATACAGAGATATAAAATCAATTTTAAAAATTCTAAGGAAAAATCACACAATTTTAGCAAAATCAGGTATATACAACTTTAGTAGCAGGATTTAGTCAACTTATTGCTGAAGAATCAGTTCAAGAGCATGTTTCAATAGGATGGTTTTTCACTGCTATCTATGGAAGTAGCATGTTTTGTGCTGCTGAGAATATAAATAACCTAATCAAATCAAGAACCTTTGTAGAAAAGACTGAAATTTATCTTACATAATTTAAATATAAAGATGCATGGAAATCAAATTGTATGTGAGCAACATATGAATTTTAAGAAATGGGGAGCAAGATATTTATTAATAAAAGCAACTTTCAAGATGTGGTGGGACTGCAACTGAGAAAGTCTAGTGACAATGGCCAAAATTTCCAGCTTCTACTGCTTTTAGGCAAATGATCACAACTAATCCTTCATGGGTACCTGGTTTTCATATGTGTGTGCAATACATATGTGTGTGAAAATTTATATGTATAAAATAAAGGACATTTTTCCAGATGATTACAATATTATTAATTTCCTCAACATGTCTTTGGGCATCTTATGAATCCAACACTCTTGGAAAAAATGTAGCAGGCATTTGGCCAATTATCAAATTAAAATGTTAAAAGAAAACAAATATTGTTATGAATGCCTAGTGGAGATGGGCAGAGGGGAGAGATTAGTGTAAAAGTCAAGTAGTAAGAAAGTTGGAGGAGATGATCCAGGGAGTGGGAAGAAAGACTGATAAGGAAAAGGAAAGAGTGAGGAGGCGGGAAAAAAAACCCTGTTTGCACATGAAACATTGAACTAACCAATCACATTTTATGCCAGTGTATTGCACGGATCCAGCCAGTGTTGTTAATTCAGGGTATGGTGTGAATCCAGGGAAATTGATTTAATTTAATAAAGCATAAATGCATATGTTGTTGCAATGCAGCAAATGACCAAAGTGGGAGAAAGAGAAAGTGATGCCACACAGGATGGAAAGGAAGAAAAATAGAATGGGAATTTCAAAGAGAAAATGAGATGCTGGGGGCTGTTCATATAGTGAGTAAACAATAAAGAATTTTGCATCTATGCACACATACATGCACATATGCACATAAGCAGAGGTAAAAGTAACACAAGATTCCTCCAAATCTCCATCAAGTTCATCTGAAAAAATCAAATTATTCAGCAGATATATAGTACTAAATATTGGGCAAAAAAATAAAGGGTTTCAACTGTAATCACCAAGAGAGTACAGTACATAAGTATATATAAAACAGAACCAAGCTCTATAAACTTGCCTTCCTCAGAAATATCATAGGAATCTCAAAGAGCTCAGTGTGTCTGGAATTCCAGATTCCACAAACCTTGGCGCAGGGAAGAAAGGAAAACTGAGCAAGTCGGCGCAAGAAAGCAAGCAATCAGATGACAGAAAGCTATTTGTTTTCCACACAAGGCTGACAGTGGAACCAAGAAAGTTCATAATAAATACTGGAAACATGGGATCAAAACAGAGGGTGTTGCCACATCCTGGGTGGGTTGCCCCCACCCGGCCAGGACCTGAAGGGAATTAGTCTCTTCCTGTTTTTTGGCAACACCTGTCTAGCTTGTCCTGCCAATACATACAGAGAATTTAATGGAATGTTGCTTGGGAAGTTCTTGATAGGGCTTGAAGTACAGGAAATATCCTAAATTATGAACTGTCCCATTCTTCTTCTGGGCCATGGGGAATATGCATCTAGACATCTTACTTGTGTACTTACTTACTTAACATCTACAAAAAATTTATACTTTTTCCATCTACTTTTTTTTTTTTGCAAAGCTTAAATAGCTAACAACCTCTGATTATCCCTTTGAGTAACTAACAATATATGGTAACTCTGCAGCTCATGTACGTCATTTAACAGCCGAAGATGTGAAGTCCTTTGCATGTGATTGAATTAAAAGTAGTCCACATTCTCCTTAAAAGAAAGTTAATGTAATACATAAGCAATTTATTTTTCAAATATACACAAGAATGTTCTTGAAATTTAAATCAAGACAGTCAATTGAAATGAAGATTTGTCAAACCACATATCATTTGATATGTATTTATACCTAGAAATATAATTACTGCTTTTTTCCTATGTCCTATTTTAAAAGAGTAAAAATAAATGCTGTTCCTGGCATCCTATAACAAGAGGAAGAAGAGAGTAGATTGTCACTTAAGGGATAAACATTAGAGAAGTCACAGAAACAATAGTTTATTTAGAACGATCATAAAAATATTGTAATAGATGCTGAGAACATGAATGAGAGCATGTATTGGAGTGATGCCCTCCATAGGTTTGCCAGAGGCATCTTATTGTCCTCCTGTAGGATCTTGGATTAGTGGTGCTTTTGGTTCAATTCAGAAATGCTCTTAGTATACTTGCATGTACCTTCTGGTTGATGGAATACTGTACTTGTAAAATATCTCTCCAGACTAGACAGCCTAGCTTGCATAATATAACAGGAGAAAGCCTATGTTATGTAGCATGTGATATAAGTACAAATACCGTTAATACCATGCAATTTCTCTAGCTCATTAAAAATGTTACTATATGTAAAAAGCTACTATGTGATCAAAGATGGGTCCGTTGGGGATGACTGTAGCTTAAACAGTAAATGAAATAAGTGGTACAGAGGGAAGGAAGGAAGGAAGGAAGGAAGGAAGGAAGGAAGGAAGGAAGGAAGGAAGGAAGGAAGGAAGGAAGGTTCGTATGCTTATGAATCTAAGAAAAAGAGAAAAGAATTAACATCTGATAAAAGGGGCTGATCTTGAGGAGTTCATGAATACAGAAAAGTGAATTTTAATTATAACTGAAAGAGTTTAAATGTAAAAAACAAGAACTGATCTTATTTAGATAGTTGTGTGGCCATACCTAAGCAGGAATCCATGGGTTAGTAATAGGATAGTAGTTGTATATTATGATCTAATGCAGTGTTTTTCAGCTTTGGCTACTTGAAAATCTGTGGACTTCAACTCCCAGAAAGCTGGCTGGAGAATTTTGAGAGATGAAGTCCACACATTTTCAAACCGCCAAGGCTAAGAAACACTGCTTTAATGACTGGCAATAATAAAATTGGGAGAAAGTCTGGAAGAAAAAAAAACCGATGCAACATTTGAAATGAATGTCAACTGGGATCCAGAAGACAAAATTATTGTTAAGAAATGGATGAGAACAAGATTAGAGAATGAGAGACCTACTAATGACTAATTAGGAGATCTACAAATGAATAAGAATGGTGATCAGATGGGGATGTTTGTTTTTCAATTGCATCAAAAAAGAATAAGAGTGATGACTATGCATGCAATAAACGGTGTATTTGTAACAATGAAATTGAAAAAGATAATGGATCCAGTGCTAATGTGAATTTGAAGTGTGAATCATTACTGTAATGCTTCCTTTTAAATTGGGGAGACTAGATCTTGTCTGAAAATCCTTGGACCACAAAATATCAGCAAACAGAAACGCTTTAACCAAATTTTTGTAGCAGGGATGTGATAGCCTCTTCAGAGATTACATTCATAGCTGTGCATTAGAATAGTACAAAATGTTGGCTTCGAAAAATTTGGCTGTGCAATTGATAAACAGTATAGCAATGTAAAACTATAAGATCCAAACTGATCACCATTCCCTCCCCCACCCATATTTTGTTTAGTATATTCTACCTATTTTTTTATTTATTTTGTCAGGCGTATATAAGAAAACAAATAAAAGTATAAACATAATTAGAATACATGAAAAGAGTAAGAGTAAAAAGGAATATTAGGACAGGGACGATAAGCACGCTGGTGCTCTTATGCACGCCCCTTACAAACCTCTTAGGAATGGGGTGAGATCTACAGTAGATCGTCTAAAGTTAAAGTTTTGGGGATTTGGGGAAGAAACCAGAGTCAGGTAGTGCATTCCAGGCATTGACCACTCTGTTGCTGAAGTCGTATTTTCTGCAATCGAGTTTGGAACAGTTTACCTTGAGTTTGTATCTATTATTTTCTAAAGTATTGTTGCGGTTGAAGCTGAAGTAGTCATTGACATTGTGGCAGATAATTTTATGTGCTACGCTTAGGTCAGACTGAAGTTGCCTTATGCCTTCTAACTTTGCCCAGTTGAAGGTGACAAATAAACAGACTTCAGAGTTTTAGTAGTATATTTTTAGTTTGTCTACATGTGATCATTACTTTTCATGCATGTGGTCAGACTTGACCTTGAAAGGAACATTTCATAATTCATTCTGCATAAAAATAACTATGGATATGTGTTCAGGACAGTAAGACAAAGCATAGTTACTTTTTTTTGCAGAACTGAAAGCTGTATTTGAACAAAGACTTCAGTTTTGGAGGTGAAAATGAACTGATAACCCTGTGAAGTAAAAATATGACTCTGCTTCAGGGAAAATAAAATATAGAGTAATACTTTCAAAAATAACACCAGGGGGCTGACAGAGATAGGAAATTTAGTAGTGAAAGTGAAAAATGACTATCCTCAGAGATTATTTAAAGGTCACAGGAAAGATTTCTCTCTCTCCCACCTCCTCTTCATCCATCCCTTCCTCTGTCTTAACAATCAATGAGCCAACCAATGATAAGTGTCTATAGGTTCCATTATTGAAAGTCAAATAATATTAGAATGAAATGAAACATGCTGAGGGGTTTCAGAAATAATGCTCATAAAACTTACATTGTAATATAATCAGGTTAGCAAATGGGCTACTCATTCTATACATAGTTCCAATTTTAACCCTAAAGCTGGTCCTGAGTGAGGAGCTGATCTCCTAACAGGATGCCTTCAGGTTTAACCCAATCTAAAACCTGTTGTGAAGTCCCAACCAGCGATGGAGGGTCAAAAAAGGGCATTTTTTGTTCTTTCCTCTTGACTCCAGTAAGAAAACTATAAACTACTAGTTAGACAAAACACAAAACAAAACCGCTTTCTTTTACCATTTCTTCTAGGAAAATAATAACCATACAAATATAAAGAAAATAGCACAAGTACAGGAATAACTTCAAACACTACTAAGCTATTGTTTGCATTGTGTGGATTTCCTTGTCACCTAAGAGACTTACTCAGAGTTGGCAGTTCATGTGCACATAACAGAGCAGTCTCTTTAAAGATACAGTAAAGCATGCCCTCTTATTCCCTTCTGAATACTTGTCAGCATGAAAGACTGAGTAACAGATGGTTTTCTACACACAGGTGTGTGTGTGGTATATGATAGAAGAATAGAATAGAATAGAATAGAATAGAATAGAATAGAATAGAATAGAATAGAATAGAATAGAATAGAATAG
>JANHFM010001431.1:67226-79082 GCA_032468115.1 Grayia smithii | reverse complement strand
ACGAAGCCCCGCCTACTCCCGTAGCCGCCCCCCCCTCCCACTCCCGAACGCTCCTCCCGTGGGCTCCGTTTGGTGCGCGTGCGCTCAACAGGCCCCGCTTGGCTCCTCCCGGTTCGGCCTGCGCGAAGGCCAGTTCGCAACTGCGCGGCCTGACGAGATCTCCGGGGCTGCAGACCCCGCGCAAGAGGGCGAAGGAGAATGCGGCGGGGCGAAGAGATTGGCCCAGGGGCGTTCAGGCCGCTGTTACCTTTGATGCTGGTACTGCTGCTGCGGGAGGCTGCGGGGGAACCTTGCCCCGCCGCCGCGCCTTGTTCTTGCCGGCGAGGTGTGTTGGATTGCAGCCGCCTCCGCCTGTCCGGTCGGAGCTTAGAACCAGGCCTGCTGCCGCTTTTGCCTCGCAGCATCACCGCGCTGTAAGTATCGTTCTTGTCGGGTCGCGGGTCTTGCCTCTCTGTCCGTTTGTCAGCAGGTCTCTGGAAGGCTTCCCTTGGCTGCTTCAGGGCCGAGTGGGGGGACCTGGAAGGTGCTTCTCCCTCTCGGGAGCAGTAAATTTGCTCCCGAGTTCTGATTGTTTAAAGAGTTTTCTTCGCTAAAATCGCAAACAGACATTTGCGTTCGTTGCTTTATCTGGACTGGGAGACAAAGCGAGTTAAATATACACACACACACACACACATATATATATATATATATATATATATATATATATATATATATATAAAAAGAATGAGAGATGCTGGGTTGCTGTGTATCAAAACATCTGCCTAGTTTTCTCTTCCCTTCACCGTCCCTAATTCTCCGGTTAAGGTTGCGTTTTGTAGTCTTTATATTTATAGTTATGATGATCAACTCACAGTATTTTAAAAGTTCCAGGGAGCGAGAGAAATCCTGCAACATAGTTTTCCGGATAACTTGTGCAATTTGTCTCTTCCAGTGACCTAGTTTCAATAGGTTTGCTTGAGCCTTACTGGCTATGAAATGACAGTAAATTTTTGGTGGGGTGTGTTATTGTGGTCGGATGTTAAAATCTGCACTCTAATGTTAAGACATCTATCAGATTTCTGAGAGCCAGTTTGGTCTAGGTATTAAGACTGAAGCCAATTAGACCCGAGTTGTAGTCCTGCATTCGCACTTAATTTTATCTAAGCTTTAGGAAGATGACAATGGCAAAAAACTTGTAGAAAAAGTTGCCAAGCAAATTTCATGGACTTATCCATATATTTGCTAGAAGTCACTACCAGAACAAGGTTTCTAAAGCCCAGAATAAGGGAGACTTTTCAGAATTATTTTGAGATGCATACTCCAAGGCTATTAGATACAGGACTAATGACAGTGAAAGCTCAAAAAATTCTGTAAATTGTGCCCCCCCCAAAAAAACAATCCCTAAGAAAATTATACTGGTTTAGAATAATTTAATAAATCCTTTGCTTTTCATGTGAATTAGACATTTCTTTATTTAGTTTTATCAAATGGATAGAGGCTTAGACCCGGGGTACTTGCAGGACCACCTTCTGCCAATAACGTCTTCCCATCGTCCTGTGCGTTCCCAAGGCTGGCCTTCTCAGGGTGCCGTCGGCCAGACAATGTCAGCCGTCGGCCCCCAGGGGGAGGGCGTTCTCTGTGGGTCCATCAACCCTCTGGAATGGGTTGCCCACTGAGCTCCGGACAGCCCCCGACCTCTGCTCCTTCCGCCATGACCTGAAGACGTGGCTGTTCCATCAAATCGACTGAGCTGACGAGGGGTTTTAATATTTTTGGATGTTTTAATTTGGTTTTAACCGTTAGTTTGAAATTGTTTATTGTATATTTTTAATTCTTTGTTAGCCACCCTGAGTCCTTTGGGAGAAGGGCGGCATATAAATTTTAATAATAAATAAATAAATAAATAAATAAATAAATATTTCATTAAACTGAGCTGCATTTGTCATTTTCCTCTGTTTTTTCTGTTGCTTTGGAGTATTCCTCAATTCTGGTTTGGTTTTGTTAACTCTGAATAATAAATTGTCATCTGTAGTACCACTTGTCTGTTTATGCTTATCTTCAGAAAATTAATGATTAAAGTTATAGAACTTTGAGAAAGCTCATGTACATCCTTTGTAGTGATATTATTATGCCCATACCTCTTGACTATAATTTCATTTGAACACTCATTGTAAACATCCAGAAAATGAAACTTGAGGTCATGGCACTCAACCTAGTACTGTATGTCACAGCTACCTGTATGTAGGAGAAAAATCTTAACAAAAGTATTAAAATGGATTTAAAACCTACTTTTGTTATTAAAAATCTGTGAAGTTAACAAATTTAGAATATTGCATGCACCTAAAAAATATTGTATGGCTGAAAAAAGTGCTGGCAAAGGTAACTCCCAATGCAGAAATGGGAGTTACACATTTTAAAAAAAAGTGTAGCTAAAGAGGGAAATAACTGAAGAGTATAAAATTATTCATGGCTTGACAAAAATTCACAGATTTTTTTTCTTTCTCTTTCCAATACTAGTGCATAATTAAACTAAGTTGAATTGTACAAGATCTGTGGCAAGTAAAAGGAAATTAGTCTTAATAACAAAATAATTTCCTTTCTCAGAATAAATTATGGTCATTAAGGCAATTTTAAAAGAAAATTAGGCTAATTTATGGAGTATAAGATTATCAGTGGCAACTAATAGGGATAATTATACAGAACTGTCCTTTCATATACTATACTAGCTGCTGGGTAGAGGTAGCAGACCAACCTTATGTTTGTAAGATTCCCATACTCATTTTGTCGATAATTGGGAACAGAACACTAGATTAAGCAATCGTTTTGTTCAATACAACAAGGCTTATTTGTAAGTTACATTGATTTTTTTTTTAGATATTTCAATCTCATTAATTCTTTCTAAATATATTGGACAGATATTTAAAATATTATTTAATGCATCTTGGAGTGAGAAACTAGCTCAAGTTATAAATTTTTCTTTTTGTTTGAACTTTTTTATTATTAATTATTATACATAGTTATGTACATTGTGTCAACCTGTTTCAGTGATTCATTGTTCAGGTTTCTCGCATAAGTATTCTGTTCATGGCTTCTGATTCCTAAAATATAAATTTTTGGACAGTTCCTCATAGAATGTGTTCTTTTACAGAGTTCCGTTACAAGCCTCCATATGCATGCTGTAGATTAATTTACTGTCATTTAAAACTTTCTCAAATGAGTCTTGAAAAATTGATACTAGTTCCATGGTTTATTGAGGAGTGGAAAGTTTAAGACTGTATTATTGATCTGGCAAGTTTTGTCATGGGTGGGATAGATTATGCGACAAGAATTCACTGTATGAAGACAAAATATTAAGACAAGTAGAGCAGGGTAAAGTGATGCTGATTTACATATTTCTGTTGCAACAAATATGCAAATTGTATGTAAAATGTGCCGGAATATGTGAATAATATTTTGTGGAGGGTGGTACTCTTGATTCTGAGACTGATTATGAGATAAGCTTGTTTCTGATCTTTCCTAGGTAGTCTTAGTGCTTTACTCATGGAAACTAGTTGGTCTACTGTTTAGTAGCCTCTTGCTGTGCATAATGAAGGAAGTTTGATGCTCCTGATGACTTACAGAGAAACATTAATGCACTTTTGTTGACATAATAGAAATCTAGTTTACTAATGAGACTTTTTTTGACTCTACAACTTATTCTATAATTTGGAGCTCTTAGATGCAAGTCCAAATATCAATTAGAATTAACCTTTTTTGGTTTTAAGCTTAACCAAGATCAGATGCCATAAGTTAATTACCTATTAGGTAATTTGAAATACATGAATATTATTCAAGTTGGAGAAATTTGGGATGGTTATTCATCAGTTTTCTAAACCTGTCAGACAAAGCAAAGGGTGGGCCAAAGTAACTTCGTAATATTAAAAAAAGAGCTTATTAACAGCAATTTAAAGATTAAAATTTGTTTCAGTTTAAGATTCATTGGTTTGAACTCTTGTCAAAATGCACAAAGTAATATCCTTGCTTGGCAGATGATATGTGTATATTTATATCTATTTAGATAATTCAGTGGGATCTGTAGCTTTAAATTACTGAAAAAGCTTAAATTCTAATTATTTTTATAAAGGTAATGATTATGAATACAAGAGATCACTTACTTAACTAGAGTTCATACTTCTCAGTAAGAGATCTTGAAGCCTAACTATAACTGATTATTATTTAATTTATTTCCCTTTTATTTATTTATTGAATTTATGGAATTTATATTGCTGCCTATTTGCCCATGGCAACTCAAGGTGGTTTACAGAATATAAAACCACATTTAAAACAATAAAAGCTAACGAAAAGAATTAAATAAATTAATATCTTTTCTTTTATGTATACCGAGAGCATATGCACCAAGACAAATTCCTTGTGTGTCCCATCACACTTGGCCAATAAAGAACTCTATTCTATTCTAATATAGTACAATATAAAAAAATCACCCCCACCCCGGCTACAGCAGATTACATGAGCCATTTAATGGGCTCCATCCCGCTCTGGGTTCCCCAGGCCCGCTGGCAGAACGAAGTCTTCAGTACCTTCCAGAAGATTATTAGAATGGGAGCCATTCTAATCTCTGGGGGAATGATGTTACAGAGGGAGGGAGCCACCATTGAGAAGGCCCTTCTTCTGGGTCCCACCAGGTGTATCTCCCTCGGGGATAGAACCATAACATTCCCTGCCTCCCCACTCTGATGGGTCAGGTAGATGTGGCCATCAAGAGACGGTCCCTCAGAAAACCTAGTCCCAAGTCTTTTCATCCAGAAGGCACTCAAATAGCTGTTTCTATATCTTACTGAATTCAATAGACTTGACTTTTATGTATGCACAGAAAACTGCCCAATAACAAAGCCATTTTCTATTGCTTTTATACTTGAATACATATATTGAATTACTGCTAGGTGTTTTTCAAGTTTAATTAGAATTAGTTTAATTGAGAAAAAAATAAGTGCCATCCTCGCATATGATTCCAATTTTCAAAAAGTGTTCTGTTTCATAACAGAACAGAATTCATAAGTGTATGGTTTATTTTATTAAAATAAGAGAACTATTGATATGTGGCAATTCATTTTCCAATCTGTGTAATAAAGCTGTGACTTTGTCCTCTTATGTAACTATATGTATAGGCATACTACAAGTGGAAATGAATGTTAGGCTTTTAGACAAAAATATTATAATGTGAATGAATATAATCTGCCTCTGTCCCACCGCCCAGTGCGCTCACACAGGGCTGCCCTGCTTAGGATACCAAACGTCAGACAATGTCGGCGGGTGGTGCCCAGGGCGAGGGCATTCTCTGTGAGCGCACCTGCCCTCTGGAACGAGCTTCCCACCGACCTCCGGACCTCGCCTGACCTCCGCTCCTTTCGCCGCGATCTGAAGACGTGGCTTTTTAATCAATCCGGCTGATGCAGTGGGTTTTTAATAGTTTCAACTGTCTTTTATTGTTATTTATATGGTTGTAGTTTTATTGGGGTATACTCTTATGTTTTTATTTGTGAGCCACCCCGAGTCCTTCGGGAGAGGGGGCGGCATATAAATGAGAGAAATAATAATCATCATCATCATCATCATCATCATCTATATGTTGGAATAAGAAAGTCTTGTATGTATTTGGTGATAAATCCTGTTGAATAACATTTTAGGATTTAAATTTTACTTTTAAATAAGTAAGCACAAATCAGACTGCATATATTCCAGTATAGCTACTTTCATTTGAATGATGATTTTACTGTTATCTGTGTAGAGGTGGTCCTCGGCTTACAATGGCATTGGGACTAGAATTGCCATTACTAAGTGACCTGGTCATAAAGCATGATGTCACATGACCATATTACTTACTAATGGCAGTCCCAGTTGCCATATTAAGCAAGGACTATGGAGGTTATTAAAGCAAGGATCTCATGTGAACACAACTTCCAACTTTGTGCCAACTTCTCCATTGACTTTGCTTGTAGGAAGCCAGCAAGGAACATTGACAACCATGTTAATGTGACTGAGGACCCCTCATAGGCGGTCCTCGTTCAGCACGGTCATATCTTGGAAGCATTGCTGAATGAATGGACAACACGATTACCTATACAGCTAGATAGCAGCACCTATCTAACTTGAATTACCTCAGAAATACAGAGTAGGTAGCATTGGGCCTGATAAATATTTAGATAAGAGACTGCCAGGATTTTCCAATACTATAAAATAGATTGGAAAGTGAGATAAAAAAAAATCCTAGAAGCAGGCAATTTCCATATTATTGCTAAGGAAAATATATAGATGTATCTATGAAATCAGAAGTTGAAGTCCTAAATAATTTTGTTCTGAAACTACTACATTCAACTACAACTGGCTCATATTTAATTGGACAACCAGTTAAATATGAGCCAGCAGTGTGTGGCAGCTACCAAAAAATCCAGTGCAATCCTAAATTGCATTAACAGAGGGATACAATGAAGATCAAGTGAGGTACTAATATCACTCTATAAAGCCTTAGTATGGCCACATCTAGAATACTGCATCCAGTTTTGGTCATCACACTGAAAAACATGTTGGGACTCTAGAAAAAGTGCAGAGAAAAGCAACCAGAATGATTAGAGGACTGGAGACTAAAACATACGAAGAACAGTTACAGGAACTGGGCACTGCTAATCTAGTGAACAGAACCAGGGGAGACATGATAGCAGTCTTCCAATATTTGAGGGGCTGCCACAGAGTAGTCAAGCTATTTTCCAAGACACCTGAAGGCCAGACAAGGAATAACAGATGGAAACTGATCAACGAGAAATCTAGAAACAAGGAGAAATTTTCTGACAGTGAGACCAACCAACCAATGGAACAGCTTGCCTTTGGAAATTGTGGAAGCTTCATCACTGGAGGCTTTCAAGAAGAGATTGGACTGTCATTTGTTAGAAATGGTGTAGGGCAGTGTTGGCAAACCTTTTCGGCACTAAGTGCCAAAACGGGAGCGCGCGTGCATGCACACACACACATACGCCAGAAACCAGAAGACCAGCTGGCATGGACATGTGCACCGGGTGGCTGCTCTTCCGGTTTCCAGCACTTCTGCATACGTGAAAACCAGCTGGCTGGTATGCTAGAACCCAGAAGAACAACAGGCAACTTGGCTCTGTGTGCCATTTCCAGCACGCATGCCATAGGTTCGCCATCACAGGTGTAGGGTCTCCTGCTTGGGCGGGGGGGTTGGACTAGATGATCTCTGGGACCGGAAGTTGGTAAACGGGCCATTTCCAGCCTCCAGAAGGCCTCGGGGGTGGGGAAGGCTGTTTTTTCCCCTCCCCAAGCTCCCAGTAAGGCTCTGGAGCTTGGGGAAAGAGGAAAATGGGCCTTTACCACCACCACCACCCCAAGGCCCTCCAGAAGCAGGAAACAGCCTGTTTCCCTACTTCCAGAGGGTCCATAAGGTCTGAAAATCAGCTGGCTGGCAGGCGCATGCACGCCGGAGCTGAGCTCACGTGCCACAAGTTCGCCATCACGGGTGTAGGGTCTCCTGCTTGGGCGGGGGGTTGGACTAGATGATTTAGAAGGTGTCTTCCAACTCTGTTAATATGTTATATTCTGTTATATTCATTTTTTGTATAATTTTACTACAGCAGTTACTTCTGGTGTTTAGTGCTATGAAGAGTTTCATGTTCTAATTTTTTTTAAAACAAATAAAATCTGAAGCTGCCTGAACTTTTTTTTTTTATATAATGCCTTCACCTTTTGGCTAAATAGTTGGTATTCTTTACTCTATGCTTCATTTAAAATGTAGTATACAGGAAACAAAACAAAACAAAACAAAAGCAATAGTCATTACTTCTCAGCCTCTTAGCTAAGATGAAATATAATGATGGTGATTGCAGCATGCATGAAGTTTAGCTTCTAATCTGGATAATGTTAATTTTTTATAATTTTTCTTTGTTTCCTGTTTATTTTATTTATTTATTTATTTCCACTTACATCCCGCCCTTCTCCGGAGACTCAGGGCGGCTTACAATTTCAAGCACAGCTCAATTTCTAATTAAAATAATCAGAATAAATGGACATATTTATACATAAAAAGAGAAGCAAGATTGCCCTTGCTGTCCTCTCTGGATTTGCATTCAAACTGGTGCTTTTTGTTCGTAAATTAAATTCACAGATAAACAGTGAAAAAACAGGGTTGTTAAATAATGCCAAATTGGAATTTCATTCTAAGCATATTTGAAAGAGTGCCAAAGTAAATCAAATTTGGTAAACACCATGTGAGAAAGACAAAGGAGAATAATGAGAAAACAAAATTGGACACTATTAACAAAGTAGTATTGTACTGATCAATATGTTGCATTGGTTGTACTAATATTTACTACATTTATTCTGTATTGATATTTAGTCAGGAATCTTCACCTCTGTTTAATTTGCATGGTGTTATATTAAACCTAAAGAATTCTTGTTCACCATTATATAAATTCTTGCTAATTCCTTTCCTTATCCAAATAATCACAGTAAGGATTGCAGCAGAATGTCCTGGGAGTGGGAAATGTTTTTCAGTTGATTCATTTTTTTTCATACTGCCATTTTAGTGTCAGATTTGTGTTGAATAAACTGCTAATTTCCATTTGATTTAATAAATGGGCACAAATCTGACATCAGAAATACCAGTGCCCTTTAAAATCAATTGTATTTTCTTCTTGCAAATTATACCCTGCCTTCTCTATAATGTAATCAAATTGGCTGACTCATTCTTTCATAATCAGTACGGTGTGTTTTATATGATGTGGTCACATGCATGTGGTTTTTTTCTGTACAGAACAATCATAAATCCTTATCAAAAAGCATTTTATTTAAATTAATAGTTCATAGAATCCTAACAACTTTTATGATAGCAGTTCAAATTTACAAATTACCAATATATGGAAAATACTGGGTCACTACTATAAAAGTGATTTGTAGAAATGTTGATGTTTTAGGTAAACTGGGGTTCTCGTAATATTGTTATGTGGATGAACTAAGTTCTGAAAAATCCTTTTAAGGGGGGAGTTGCAGATTTTAAAATGTGTTTTATTGCAGAGGGATTCTTGGCAATTTATTCAAGTGAGATTACACTGGATCCATCTAGTTAGTTCAGATGAAACATTGTTTATGACATTCCACAGTAGTTAAAGAATTAATATAACATAATCTTTTTTACAGGAAATAAATGAAATGGGTATTAATTATGTACACAACCTTTGACATACTGAACTGGAAAATCCTGTTCTAGTAAACCAGTTGAGGGTTTCTTTAAATTATATGAAATTAGTTTTCTGTGATGTTAATATGTTTTTTAAAAGTTTCATAGGTTGCACACATCAGAAAGATTTTAACAAGAGTTTGTTGCAATTCCTTTGTTCTTGGAGATGTGAGTGAACAACGGAAACATTGGGCTTGTCCTAATTTTGCCAACTTTGTGACCTAAATAAGATTATTTAATTATTTGCATGTGTCTTTGGTTCTTCATTGTTCATGGAATCATACATTATATTGGGAGGAATTGAGTTTTTAGTATGACCTGCAGTCCAGTTTACAGAAAAAAATGGAATGATTGTAAACATTAAATGTTCTTGACAAAAAATGAAAACACTGCATACTCTAATAACCAAAAAGTTCTCACCTTGCAGTATAATATGTTGATAATATAACAGTAAAAATATTCTTCTATTGTTGAACTGCAGCTTCTTCCATAGGTACATTTTGCATTTGGGAACAAGAAGGCAAAACATACACTAAAGATAAAGGTACAATAAACTTAAATTACAATCCTTAGTCTCCAATTTCCCCACTTCTAGGCTAGAAGCAGTCTTTGTTTTTATCCAAAATAGTTTTCATGTTATATCTGGAAACTTAAAAATTAATAGTTTGTGTATAAACATACCACACTTTGTTTATATGTTGTTCATGGAAATTACAAAGCAATGAAGATGAATTATTTCATCATTGCCAAACTAATACTTTCCTTGCCAACATGCTTTGAAATGTAACAACCATGTAAAGAAGTTTTGCTTAATTAATGAATTAAAAAGTAAAATATAAATCTGGATGGGGTTAAATCAGTCAGTGAGATTTTGGTTTCTTTTAAGACTTCATGGTAAACTTTATAGTTCATTAAAATAACAAGCCAGATAACAAGACAAATAACAAAGAAAACACTAGAGTTAGTAATATCCAATAGCTAAAACAGCCTTTCTCAATCTTTTTACCCAATTTTCTGTTCTCAGGAATGAGAATCCTCTCTTCCCCAATTCAAAATACTATTCGCATCTAGTCTACACATTCCATATTTTACATTTACAACAGCAAAGCAACAGCTGGCAGCTGAATCATGGTGCGTAAATATTTCTACCACTTTGAGCACTAGCATTTGGTGGCACACAGAGTTAAAAAGAAGGTTTTTTTTCAGTCATGATCTCATGAAACCTCTGGAGATGTATTGTGAAATCCTAGTTGCAAAAGCCTGGTCTAAAGATCAGATTCCTATCAGAACAATGTGTCTAAGTAATTCCTATTTAGTATTTTATTTTTTATTTATCACATTTATGTAGCCACCCATCTCATGCACTGACTCTTACAATTAACAAAATGTACCATAATTATAACACTTAACCTTGTGTATTTCATTTATTTCTGTACCAAGAGTGATGGACATTTCATGGTCATAGGTGAGGGTGTCATTAAGGATTTAACAAATGTCCCAAGCTGTTCTGAATTTGAAATGATAAAGAGTGTTCTAACTTGAAATGGAACCCCTCTTGTTCATACTTAATCTAATTCAAATGGTTTTCAAGTTTTCAGCGGCTATTCCAAGTAGGATAACCTCTAAATTCCCATTCTCACAAAGAATATTGTTTTACATTAAAATGCAGAAACAGTTCAAAAACAAACAAAAATTAAGTTTTAGAACAAACATAGTGTTTGGTACTGAAAATTTTGGTGTAAAATTAGATTTCACTTCTGATTTATACAGTATTAATTTATGGTGTATCTGTGAAGAACAAAAGTATGCATGCTTTTTCATGATTTCAAATGACAAAGGATGCTAAAGACCTGAATTCTGGTTTACCAATAAATGAAATGTTGCATATTTTTCCAATAATTAAAATTATTTAGAGGACTGTTATTGAGACTAACAAAATATGGTTTCATTCACAGATTTTTTATTAAAATATTTTTATTAAGGATTTTAATAATACCAACAGGTAATATAAATGAATAGAAAAATAGAAAAACTAAAGTGCAAAAAGAAAAAAGGGAGATAAAAGAAAAAAACTATTTAAGGAAGTTGCTCCTGCTTTGCATCAACAATAAGCAATTTCATTATTTCCCTATCCTTGATGAAATTATTAACAATCCTCTTCTTATCTTTATCTGGCACTTTGTGAGTTTTAATACTTTTCTTCATATCTAAAACCAACCTCCCTCCCTCCCTCCCTCCCTCCCTTGAAATTTTACTCCCCTCTAATGTCCCATTCCTATAGAATGTCAGCAATTATCTTATTTCCTGATATATTAAACAATTTAGGTTTCCACAAATATATTTTGTTGATCTTATTATTTGTAAAATGTTAGCAAAACTTCCAGTATGCCAAATTCTTCTGGTTCCCTAATCCATTTAAAACTTTCTTGAGTTAAATTCTTGCTTAGTTTTTTGCTCTTCTTTCTCAGCAAATATAAATTTGACTGGAAATAGTTTGTCGTGAAAACGACTGCCTGGATGGCCCCTATGTTGTGGCTGAAGGGTGAAAGGCAGGGGTGCAATGCTACCGGATCGCAGCTGGTCGGGCGATCCGGTAGCGATGGCTGGAAATAGTTTGTAGAACCGGTAGT
>JANHFM010001431.1:32034-56740 GCA_032468115.1 Grayia smithii | reverse complement strand
GTTAAATTGTTATTTAACTGGAATCTTTTGACTTACCTAAAATTCAGATCAGCAGAATGCTCTCTGTTCACAGGTCTAGAGTAATGGTGTGAGCCCCAATTTTGCAGATATTGGTACATGTGTGGTCTCTTTCATTTTACTGGCACCGTGATGCATTGATTTTGGCAGGCTTAGAACTGTAAAATGTAATATTTCATGCATATGCATGCACTTCCTTAAATGGGGAGTGCTGTGTTGTGACAGGAATCACAATGTTTAGTTTGATGGGGGATATCACTTCATGGAAATAACTTGCTTCATGTATGACATTATCCATAAAATTTGGGAATTTTTACGAAATTATTTTCCTTATTTTATTTTTAATACAGAAGTGGCTTTTTATTGTTTGGAATCCATATATTTAAGCCATGACTGATCAACAAATTGTTGATCTAACTTTTTCCTATCCTTGTTAACAAATAATATACTTTTTCTATGAAAAGCTTAATTATAGGGTCAACATATTACTTGGTAATCCTTGACTTATGACTACAACTGAGCCCATTTCTGTTAAGTGAGAGATTTGTTAAGTAAGTTTTGCCCCATTTTATAATCTTTCTTGTCATAGTTGTTAAGTGAATCACTGCAATTGTTAAGTTAGTAACCTGGTTGTTAGTGAATTTGGCTTCCCCACTGACTTTGCTTGTCAGAAGGTAGCAAAAAGTGATCACATGACTTTGGGACACAGCAATAGTCATAAGCATGAACTAGTTGCCAAGCATCTGAATTTTGATCCCATGATCATGGGGATGCGACAAATTTTGAAACTGAAAAGTGGTCATTGTCAGGTTCCAACCAGAAGATGTAAAAAGGACACAAACCTGGTTTGTTGATGCCTTTATTGCTTCCTGGAGCTTCTGACATTCAAAGGCTCTTTGAAATTCTTGTTAGGGCTGCTGGCCCGTGCTCCCTGCCACCTTTTATCTCGTGTGTCCCGTCCACCAAATTACCCTCACTGCCCTGCCCATGTGATCCGGAAAGCACCACCCTCACTGATTCAGACCAACTATTCTCAGAAAGCACCACCCCCACTGATTCAGAGCAACTACTCTCAGCCACCAAACTGGTTTATTATTGCATCACTTCTTTCTTTCCCCTCTGTTCCCTTTACCCCCTTTGTTTCTCTCAAGGGGGTAGAGTGTTCGTTCTGATTACAAGGAGCTGTTTGGTGGGCACACGGCACTCCGGCTCCCTGGTCACACTGCTTGTCTGCTCCAGAGCACATTTGTCATTTTAGTCATTGAGGGACAGACAGGAGAGGTGGCTGGAGGTCCTTGGTTGAGCTCCGGGGCGCGATGGAGGCAGGTAGTGGTGTGGTGAGCCTCCCGTTCTGAATGGCAGCTCCGGGCCGGCTAGCACGCCAGAGCTGACATGCGGCCCTCTCTACTATGGAGACGGCGTCTGTAACAGAAGGGGAAGAGTAAGTCGTAGATCGGGGATCTATAGTACACCCCGACCTATCTGGAAACTTCCTGTGAAATTTGTTAACCATTTGAGAGGTGTTTATGGTTCTTTTGGGTATCCATGAGGCTTCAGACATTGGATATCCCTTCCACAAAAGAAGGTATTGGAGTTTTCCTCTATGCCATTAGGTATCCAAAACCTTTTCTATCTCAATGCTGTTCACCCCTTACCATTAATGGTGGTGGGGGGTGGGGAAGCAGCTTCTCGGAGGGTGGATGGCTGTTCTGGTTTTAGTAAGCTGCAATGAAATACAGGATGCATTTTCTCAGCCTTGGAGGCAGCTTGAGCTGTACGGTAATGGGGTTGATTACGCGTATCACGGGGAAAGGTCCAATATATTTGGGGCCTAGTTTTTTACTTGGTAGGCGGAGATTTAGCTTTTTTGTGGATAGAAAGACCCTTTGTCCCACATGGAATGGCTCTTGGGGCATTAACTTCCTATCAGCCTGTCATTTGTATTTCTCATCTGCGTACTGTAAGGCTTTGGTCACTGTTTTCCATACTTGTTGGGTTTGGGCCATCCATTCCTGGACACCTAGTTCCTCTACAGGACTTGATGGGCACTCGGGTATTGGCAGGAACTGTCTGCCTGTTGCGACTTTGAATGATGTTAATCCACTACTGTCATGGACTGCGTTGTTATAGGCTACCTCCGCAAATGAAAATAATTCAGCCCAATTGGTTTGCTGGTGATTAACATAACAATGTAAATATTGTTCCACCATTGTGTTGGTCATTTCGGCCACCCCATTCGTAGCGGGATGGAAGGCTCCCTACCCTTTCTAGAAATTTGCGCCAGAATTTGGCGGTGAACTGTACACCTTTGTCCAAGATTATTCTTTGGGGAATGCCATGAAGTCTATACACATGTACAATAAATAATTTTGCTAGTTTTCAAGCCGATGGGAGGTCTGGACAGGAGATAAAATGGGCCTGCTTTGAGAACAAGTCGATAACCGTCCATATGAGGGTATTCCCTTGGCTATCTGGCAAGTCTACTATAAAATCCATTGCTATTCATTGCCATGGCTGGGTAGGGCTGGCTACTGATTGTAACTGCCCTGGGGGTTTTCCGGGCCTGCTTTTCATGGTATTATAAACTATACAACAGCTTACATATTGCTCAATATATTTCCTCGTGTGGCCACCAAAACTGTTGGTTCACTAAGTTAAACGTTTTTATAAATCCAAAATGACTGGCTGTTCGAACATCATGGCAATGTTTTAACAGAAGCAGCCACACGTTTTGGGGGACATATACTTTTGATCCTTTCCAAGCTAACCCCTCCCTCTGGGTCATCCATGTCCAGTTCTCTTGGTACCATGTGTCCAATGAGTGCATCTCGTATTACGTGGAGTATATCCTTGCCCCCCCCCCCAGCAGATGACATTGCTACAGGAGGCGGGAATGGGGTTGGTTGAACAGAGTGCACTGGTATTATAGCCTGGACTATCGCTTCCTGGGTACTATCGCATTGGGGCTTCCTGGACAGTGCATCTGCTAAAAAGTTTTTTCCCCCGGGGATGTACTTCAAGGTAAAGTTGAACTTGCAGAAATACAGGGCCCATCTGACCTGTTTTGGCGAAAGCCTGCATGAAGACTGAAGGACTTCCAAGTTCTTATGATCCGTTCATACTTCAAATGGGACACTCCCCCCATGTAATAGATGTTGCCATGTTAGCAGCCCACTGAATGGCAAAGGCCTCCTTTTCCCAAATGGGCCAATTATGTTCAGTGGTGTTCAACTTTCTGGAAGTGTATGCATATGGCTGGAGAGCCCCTTCATTGAGCTGGAGTAGTACCGCCCCTACCGCCACCTCGCTGGCATCCGTCTGCACCACAAAAGGCTTTGATGGATTGGGGTGTTTGAGGATTGGTTCCTTTGTGAACAATGATTTCAACCACTCAAAAGCCTCTTGGCAGGCCATTGTCCATCTGATTGGACATCCTGGACGTGGGGCCTTAGTTAAGTGTTTTGTCCTTAACAATTCAGTGAGGGGGAGAGCCACCTGGACGAATGATGGTATGAATTGGCGGTAAAAATTAGCAAACCCCAGAAAACTCTGCAATTGTTTTCGAGTCTTTGGGGTTTGCCAATCTAACACTGCCTGGACCTTCTGTGGGTCCATCTTCATGCCTTTGGGAGAGATCCTGAAGCCGAGATAGTCCAGAGCCGTTTTATGAAACTCACACTTGGAGAGTTTCACATACAAGTGTGCGTTCAATAATTTCCGTAGTATTTGGCGGACCAATTGGATGTGTTCTTTCATTGTCTTAGTGTATATGAGGATGTCATCCAAATAGACGAGCACCCCCCTTATACAGGTGTTCATGCAGCACCTCGTTAATGAGTTGCATGAACACCGCTGACACGCCCTGAAGTCCAAATGACATTACTCTGAACTGGTAACTTCCCAAAGGACAGTTGAAAGCTGTTTTCCATTCATCACCAGCTTTAATCCTGACTCTGTAATAGGTTTCACGGAGATCTAGTTTCGTGAAATATTGACCTTCTGACAACCGTGCCATCATATCATTAAGGAGAGGGACGGGATACAAATGCTCTACACAAACTGTGTTTATTCCCATATAATCAACACATAAACGGAGCCCAGTCTTTCTTTTCTCAAAAGATGATGGGAGCTGCCACCCAGGACCTCACGGGGTAGATGAACCCCTGCTTGAGATTTTTCTCTATGTAGGATCTCATTTCAGACAATTCTTGGAGGGGTCATCGAGTACATTTTCAGCTTGGGAAGCACCTCACCTGAAATAATCTCTATCACGCAGTCAGTGGGGCAGTGTAGTGGTAGTACATCACACTCTCTTTCACTGAAGACTTCGTTCAAGTCTTTGTATTCCTCAGGGAACAAATGTTCCCCTTCTGCTCTGGACCTTGATTTGTTCCCCATGCTGTTGGCAGGGCCCAGCTGGATGTTGGATAGGACATCATGAGGTGGGGGTTCAGGACCTAGCCCCAATCCTCAGACATCGACACCCCATTGTAGGGCCCCATTTATCCAACCAGGCTAAACCCAACACTATCTCTTCTGATATTCTGGGGACCACTATAAAGCACAACTTCTCCCTATGCTGGCCTAGTTCCATAACTATTCCAGCAACGTGTGGAATTTCCCGGTGACGTGTGTGGCTGGTTTATCCCCCAATAAGGAAGGAACCATCCATCTGCTTGAACCCAATAGGTTGAGCTAGCCTATGTAACTGCAGGCCTAGGTCCATAGCTATCTTCAAACTCATAAGGCACTGAGTACATCCAGAATATATAAGGGCTGTACACTGCTTTCGCCTGCCTGCCTCCAAAACCACCTGCACCACAAATGGTTTTATCGGCATATGCACCATCGGATCACCATCCCCATTGCTGTCACTGGTATCTGTGTTCTCCTCAGGCGCAACGTTTTCCTCCCCAGGTGTTGACTGGGTCTGGGCCTGCTGATGTGTCACACTGGTCCTCTCAGGTGTTGTTCGGATTGTCTTCCTAGCAGACCCCTGTTTATGACTAGACAGAGTTGGAGTCACCTTGGTACTGGTACTGTTATCAGTGAAGTCATCAGTCGATTTTATTATCTGCATCTATATACTATAGATGTACTTCCATGGACCACTGAAAGGAGGAAATGGTTCACATGCTTTGCCCAAGACTGTGATAAGCAGGTCACAAAACAGGCTTTTGAGACATTGCCACAAAAAGGGGGGTGGGGTAATATATTTTCCAAAGAAGCAGAAGGCAAAATAAAAAGCAATAGATGGAAACTGAACAATGAGAGAAGCAACCTAAAACTAAGGAGAAACTTCCTGATAGTGAGAACAATAAACCAGTGAAACTACTTGTCTCGTTCTGGGTGCTTGATCACTGGAGGTTTTTAAGAAAAGACTGGACAGCCATTTCTCTGAAATGGTCCCCTCCAAAGTCCTTTCAAAGTGTTATTCTGACACCTTTCCCAGACCCTCCACTCCGATTTTGGCATCCTCAGTTTTCCTCCCTTCCAACCCCCTGCTTGGTCTAGAAGACCTCCAACGTTCCTTTCAACTCTGTTATTTCATTATTCCTGAGAAACACACACACACACACACACACACACACACAAGTTAAGCAAATTCCCTTGTTTTGGAGACTAGAATCAGAACATACCTTGGAGGTCTTATCTTGCTCAAGGCAAGAACATCTGGTTTTGGCTGCAAGAACTGTGGGCAGCCTTCCCCACCACACACTTCCTCCTCTCACCACCCCATGTGAGGTGGGAGGCCCGAGAGAAAGTGTCTGGGCACATAGCCCTCTGTGATGGAGCCCTTCCCAGCGAGCATAGGAAGAATTTACTGATCCATCCCGAAGACGCGCTCCAAAGTGGCAGTGGGAGCAGCAGCAGCAGAAGGAGAGTTCCATAGTGGCAGCAGCAATGCTCCAGGAGGGCAGTCCTCAGGGGAGGAATTTTCTCTCAGGCCTACTACCCATCGATGTTGCTTGATCTTGCGGCTATTTCTTGTGGCCCTTGTTGGTGCTGGGCATGCCTTGGGCACTTGGGAAGACACTTCACGTACTCTCCAGGTTGGCAGCTGTTTTTCTCTGCCACTGTTCTTGCTGGGAGAGCGTCTTGTGCAGCACACCGAAATTTAGCAGCTGTGAGCCACCACTTCCCTCTAAGTCTCATCTGGAAAGCAGAGAGAAGCAGCCAGGTTGAATGTTGTTTCTCTCTGCCACAGCCCTTTCCAGATGGGACTTAAAGGACCCTAGGCGGCAACTCATGGTTGCTAAATTTCGCTGTGCTGCACAAGATGCTTTCCTGGCAAGAGCAGGGGTGGAGAGAAAACAACTACCGACCTGGAGAACATGTGAAAGCTCCATGTGTTCTCTGGGTCAGCAGCTGCTTCCAACCAGCCAGCCCAAGCCCAAGTTGGACTGGCCGCTCCATCCCCACCAGTGGCTGTGCGATGCTGCATGAGGCACTGAGCAGCTGTTGGCTGCACAGCTCATTGCTGATGGCCATCCAGGTGAGGAAGCACATGACCTCGGCTCTGTGCTTGGGGAAACAAGGGGGAGTGGCCTGTCAGCAGCTTCCCTGCTCAGCCCTGACAAGTGATGCATGGTGCCTGCACCAGTCTCCCAAGAGAAGCAGAGAAGATCACTGCTTGCAGACAAGTAGAGGTAGCAAGCATACGCTGCACTGTGGGAAAAAATGACAGGCCCTATTGTCCTGCAAAGCCTGTTGCCGCTTGAGAGTGTGCGTGTGTGTGAGGAGAACAGCGAGATTCGGAGTAGGTCATGTGGAGGTGGCTGACTGGGAAGGGGAGTATCATGCTGCTCAGAAGCCACTCCCGCCATTGCCAGAACTTTGGGTGCCTCGGCTGAAGCACGGATTGTTCCCACTCTCTGTCTCAGTCTCTGTCTCTGTCTCTGTCTCTGTCTCTGTCTCTCTCTCTCTCTCTCTCCCTCTCTCTCTCTCTCTCTGTCACACACACACAGAGACACAAACAGAGGTTGGAGAGCTCTCTTGCTCTCTCTCTCCAAGTGCTCCATGTGCATACAGACAGCCCATTAAGGAAAGGCCACGCATGGCTGGACATGCTTCCTGGCAGGCGGAGATGTGGCACAATGGAGCTACCACCCTTGCTGCTTGTGGTCCTGGCTATAACAAGCAGCTTTGGGTTTTTTTCCACCGTGATACTGCCACTTGTCCCACTCACCACCAGCCAGATGCCCTTGCTTCTCCCAAGCATTGCTTTGCCTACCTGATTTCCGGCTCTGTTGTGTTTTTTGCTATCGTGTGCAGGAAAACAAAAGTGTGTGGGACTAAAAAAAAATTCAATCGATTCCAACTTGGCGAGATTTTTTTCTTTCACAACAAGTTGAAATTGATTGATTGCACTTTATTTTTAGTCCCACAAAGTTTTGTTTCCCTGCACACGATGGCGAGAAATGCTATGGAGAAACACAATGGAGCTGGAAATCAGTTAGGCAAAGAAATGCTTATGGGAAGTGAAGGCATCTCACTGGTGCTGGCAAACTCTTCTGCCCATAAAAACTTCATCTTTGACCGCTGACACCAAAAGGCAGAGCAAGAGCTGCCGGTAAGAAACCAGTAGGCCTGGGATTCTGAAATACCCTTCCTCCCCCGCTCCACCTTTTCCCAACTGCCACACTCCCAAATAACAGCAAAAGTGAGGGGCAGGAAGCCCTGCTATGCCTGGGGAGAGGGAGAGAAGAAGTGGCAAGAGGAACTCCGTGTTGCTCCATACTCCCCAATGAAAGGCAGCGACATTTGGCTGCTTCCCTTCCCTGCCCTCTCTGGCACTGGAAGCCAAGTGTCAGCCACATGTCCATTTGCCCATGCAGGGATCAGGTAGGCTGCGGCAAAGTCAGGCAAGCTTGCTAGGCTGTCTGGGAGGCAGCTAAGAGAGGAAGACTCACCAGGCAGAAATCAGCTGGGCTACAGGGGCCACAGTAGAGGCAAGCAAGGGAACCAGAGAGCAGCAGCAGCTATGCACAGGCATGACTCTAGGCATCGGTCAAGGTGGGTGGGGTGAGATAAGGAGTGAGGGGCAGGGCGGGGCCAGCAAGCATTTTAACAACCAGTTTGGCTGAAGTGTGCAAACCTATTGAATCCCCCCACTGGACTAATGTGTTGGGAAAACTCACCATTTGTATAAAAAAGAGTGCTTAGTTTTATTATAATCTTCTATGTATTGATTATATACATTTACAATCCATTGGCATGAGTGTAACAATGCTTTTTTAGGTACACATTTGGATGCCAGTGCAGAATGAGAATTTTATGTATTTGCTTTCAGATAATTTATATTTCTTCTAAACCATCAAGTACAGAAAATAATATGTTTAGAATCAATAGAATAATTGGGTAATTATCCCGGAAGTAGGAGCTTGAACTTCAAGACCTTCTTAATAATATGACTCATGATGTGAAGGGTTTTTCTTGGAATAATAAACAAGAAAAATCAGAACAAACTTAAATCCTTCAGACATACTATATAATTAAGTCACAAGAATATTTCTTTTGTCTTTTTCCTCCTATTTTTTCTTGTACTGTATGCCGTGAATAGAAACCTTGGGTCAGGTTTGTTACAAAATATCTTTTATCAGAATTAAATAAACTTATTTAAGCCATATTCTGCTGCATTCAAGCAAAATAACATTATTTTGTTAAAAATATTAACAATTTATAATGCTAATCTGAAAGATAAAAATCAGGAATAGAAAAATATACAAAGTATATATTACATTTCAGCTTCAACAACCAGGATAACTGTTAATCAAGGTAGTATGAATCCGGTTTGGATGCCTCCATAAAAGGAACAATGAAAAACATGTACCTCTCCAGAATCACAGGGAGAAAATTTCCAGATTGGCCTATAATTCAGTCTTAACCTGATTATGTCATCTGGATTGCTGTTTGGGTCAAGCAAAAATGGAACATTTAAAACACTTGATGAAGATGTGGGAAATCAGTAAGATATTATTATATTGTACCTAATATATATCTGATTATACATTATATTATCAGTAGAGTAGAGTAGTTGAACATCTTCACCCACTAGGAGGTGAAAAGACCTGACCCTGATGCTTCAGCCCACCAGCCCTCCAACTCCTAGCCACTCACCTTGTACGAAGACGAAGTGAGAGTTGTACAAAAGGCTGTGAATTCTAGTAAAGCTGCAGGTCCAGATGGGGTGCTGGAGATAGTGGTAAAAACTTGTGCCAACCAACTAGCAGAGGTCCTAACAAAGACTTTTAACATCTCCTTGCAAGTAGCCAGTATTTAATCATGCTTGAAAGCAGCCACTATCATCCCAGTCTCGAAGAAAACAGCAATTAAAACCTGAATGACTACAGACCTATTGCACTAATGTCTGTAATGAAGAAGTGCTTCAAGAGATTGGTTCTTCAATATCTTAGGTCATGCCTCCCACAAAATTTCGACCAATACCAGTTTGCTTACAGGGAGAATAGGTTGACAGGCAATGTCATAACTACTGCCTTACATTCTGTAGTGAGTGATCTAGAGAAACCTGGGAACTATGTCAGAATGCTTTTCATATATTACAGCTCAGACTTTAATACCCTTCTGCTGAGCATCCTCATTGAAAAGTTGACTGACTTGAATTTTTTTTTTCTCACCTGTGACTGGATTAAAGA
The DNA here is from genome assembly GCA_032468115.1 of Grayia smithii. Taxonomy (NCBI): domain Eukaryota; kingdom Metazoa; phylum Chordata; class Lepidosauria; order Squamata; family Grayiidae; genus Grayia; species Grayia smithii. The sequence continues at coordinate 47,066 of JANHFM010001431.1, read as the reverse complement.
CTTTCTGACAGACTGGCCACAAACAGTGAGAGCTGGACCTTTCATATCCTACTCCCTGAAGCTCAGTACTGGCTCTCCTCAAGGCTGTGTGCTCAGTCCCTACCTACTCATTGTACACATACATGATTGTGTATCTTCTGACCCATCCAAGGTGATTATTAAGTTTACAGATGATACCACCGTACTGAGTCTTATTACAGGTAGTGATGAATTAGCATACACAAAAGAGGTCCAGAACCCATATGGTGCTCAAAAAACAACTTGCACCTAAACATCAGCAAGACCAAGGAGATGGTGCTAGACTTCTGGAAGAAGAGAGGGGAACCTGCCCCACTTTACATCAAGGAAGGCTGGGTGGGGAGGGTTTCCTATTTCAAATTCCTGGGTGAAGATCTTACCTGGAAAAATAATAGGATCCAGGTGGTCAGGAAGGCTCAACAGAGACCTCATTTCCTCAGGAATTTGCGGAAAAACAAAGTGGAACAATGACTGATGACTTCTTTCTACCAGTCTATGATAGAAAACGTCCTCACATATTGCATTATGGTATGGGAAGCTGGCTTGACAGCCGCGGGTAGAAAGACATTACAAAGGGTGATGAGTACAGCACAAAATATCATGGGCTGTCCCTTGACTTCACTAGATGAAATTGCTAGAACTCGATGTCCTAGCAGGGTGAGGAAAATCCTTAGGGGTGATTCACACCCTGGTCAGCACTTCTGTTCTCTCCTACCATTGGGCAGGAGATATAGAAGCATAGAATGAAGAGGCTGAAAAACAGCTTCTATCCGTGGGCTGTCAGACTTCTGGATGAACATAACACCATAACTGTTCCATCAGCTACTAATACTTCTGTTTTTGTCTCATTTTCTACTGGTTATTTTATTTTATTTTAAATCATCTGTATTACTAGAAATATAATTAATTTAATTTATATGCTGCTTTAATACTTCTGACCTCTCAAATCAGCTAACAAAATTCAAAACAAAGTAAAACGTACAGCATATAATTTTTTAAAAATCCATTAAAATAATATTCACATCAATAAACAATTAAAACCCCTATAAATTGAATTGCTTTGTTTTATTGTTGATTGTTATATTTTATTCTTACATTTTGCTTTTCTTTTCTATAACTTGATTAGAAAATATTTATTCTTGTATGATTGCATAGTTTAATAATGAATAAATCTATCATAGTCCATTTCTAATTTCAACATTTCAATCAGAATAGAGCTGAAAGGGACCTTGGAGGTCTTCTAGTCCATCCTTCTGCTTAAGCAGGAATTGTAAGTGCTAGCTTATCAATTTCTGCACATTCTAATATTTTTCTAATCACACCCTCATCTGTTGGGATCGCTTCACTTTTCCATTGTTGTGCAAATACTATTCTTGCTGCAGTCAACACATGTAAAATCAAATATACATTACCTTTGTTATACTTGTCTGGTAAAATGCCCAACAAAAATGTCTCTTGTTTCAAATCTATATGTTGTTTTATCATTTTTTTCAGCCATGTATGTATTTTTGTCTAATATTTTTCGCTTTTTGACATGTCCATTACATATGATAGTATGAACTAGGTTTCTGATGGCATTTCTAACATTTTGCGGACTTATCCTTAAACATCTTGGCTAACCTTGACGTTGGAAAATGCCTTCTATAAAACATTTTATAAAGATTTTCTTTGTATGCAGTAGACATCGTTAATTATAATTTCTATCCCATAGTTTCTACCATTTATCTAACTCAATTGAATAGCCAAAATTTTTAGACCATACTATCATTGTCTCTTTTACTTGTTCCTCTTCCGTCTTAATACTTAACAAATAGCTATATATTTTCTTTATTAATTTTTCCTCTGTCCCTGTTAATAGCTGATCTGTTAATTATTTAAAACATACATTTTAACAGCCTTCTCGTATCTAGATTGTATCCACACATATGACCACCATGTTATCCCACCTTGCTCCCTCAGTTCCTGCTTAGTTTTAAGTTCCCCCTTTTCATTTAAACATCTTTATATCTAGTAACATTCTCTATATTAATAACATTTGGGTAGATCAGTGCCTCCATTGTGGAGAGCCAGATCAGCATTTTCAAATAATGTTGTTTTTTAATTTTCTCCCATACTAATAATAATACATTCCTAACATAGTGTCTTTGGAAATAGCTATGTATTTTGTTTCTTCCATACCATAAAAAAGCATGCCAACCTAATTCAAGATCATGTCCCTCCAAGGTCAATAGTCTTTTATTCCTCAAGCCAATCCATTCTTTCACCCAAGTAAGTATCAAAGCCTGGTAGTACAATTCCCAGTCTGGTAGCCCCAAACTACGTCTATTTTTAGAATCCTGCAACATTTTCAACCTTATCCTTGATTTTTTCCCTTGCCAAATATATTTTAATATTGTTTCATTTAATTCTTCAAAATATTTTCCCCCCAGTTCTTTGGTATTGTTTGAAACAAATATAGTAATCTTGGAAAGATGTTCATTTTTATAGTAGCTACTCTTGCCATCAATGATAATTGTAGATTGTTTACTTCTCCAAATCTGTTTTAATTTGTTATGCCAATTTATAATAATTATCTTTAATTGTTACACACCTTGCCGTTAATTGAATTCCTAAATATTTAACTTTCTTGACTATCTGTGTACTTATTTTCCTCATTTTTCTCACTATTTTCCTCCTCATTTCCTCATTATGTCTGTAACATTTTTAACTATTGTTTTGGTGTTTTTTTTTTATTTTCAGTCCTGCCACTTCACGATATTCTTCTATTTTCCTAATTAATTTAAGTCCATTTTCTTATGGGTCTTCCAAGATAAAGACCAAATAATCTGTGAATGCCTGTAGTTTGTATTGTTCTTTTTTTATTTCCATAACTTTAATTTCTATATCTTGTCTAATATTTCTATTTAACATTTCCAATGTCAATATAAACAGTAAAGGAGACAGTGGACATCCTTGTCTTGTGCTTTTTTAATATTAAAATTCTCTGTCGTATGTCCATTTACCATCACCTTTGCCATTTATTAATTATTAATTATAATTTATAATTTATATAATTATAAATTATTAATTTATTAATTATTAATATATTGCCTTTATGTTAATAAATCTCTCACCAAAGTTGATGAATTTTAGTTGTGACAGCATAAATTGCCAATTCACATTGTCAAATGCTTTCTGTGCATCTAAGAAGATCAACACCATTTGTTTTCCTTATTATTTCCTTATTATAATATTATTGTGCTTCATAATATTCCAACGTATTTAAAATCATTCTCATTATTTTTAATCTGTCTCTTACGAAATAAACCATTTTGGTCAGGATATATAAATTCATTTAGAAACCTTTTTAATCTCTCTGCCATTATTGGTGTATATTTTATCATCAGCATTCAATAGAGATATGTGCCTATAATTTTTTACCTGCATCAAATCTAAATCTTCTTTCAGAATCAGAGTAATATTTACTTCCATCCACGAATTTGGTACCTTCACATCAATCAATATATCCAGGGGTGGGTTCTACTTACCTCCACTACCGGTTCTAAAGGTGCATGTGCTTCACGTGTGTCCGGCACGCGTGCCGAATGGGTGCTCCCGCACATGCGCAGAAGCTTTTTTTCACCTCAAAAAACCTCAAAACCTCAAAAAAAAAACTTCCTGCACATGCGCACAAGTGCGCTCCGCACGCTCTGCATGTGGATCGGTAAGTACGGGTGCGCAGGGGGGCAGGTCCAGGATGCATAGAACTGGTTTGGTGACATCACAGCAACACCACTACCTATTCGCGCGAACCGGACCAAACCGGGAGCAACCCACCACTGAATACATCATTATAGATATCCAACATTGATAGGCTTACAGCAGTAATGGCTAACCTTTTTGCCATTGCATGCCAGGAGTTGAGGCAGCAAGGGGGGATCATAAGCATGCATGCCCACATCCATAACTCTATATGCCCAACGCATGCGCGCACTACCCCGCCCCCACTCCTGGCACGCGATGGCATAGGGAGCCCAGTAGTCCTGTTTTTCTCTCCCCAGGCTCTATAGCCTTTCTAGGAGCCTGGGGACAGCAAAAATGACCTCCCACCCCGGACGCCCTCCAGAGGCCAGAAACTGCCCATTTGCCAACTTCCGGTTGGACCAGAAGGCCCGTTTTTTGCTCTCCCCAGGCTCCAGAGCTTGTCTAGAAACCTGGGGAGGGTGAAAATGATCTTCCTCAACATCCGGAGGCCCTCTGGAGGCCGGAAACAGCTTGTTTGTTGACTTCCGATCCCACCTTTGCATCATTTTTCCATCTTTTCCCACTTTTCCATCTTTGCAGATTTGGGCTATCTGCTGATATTTCTGCCTTACTTATGTTTATGTTAGTTATGTTATATTTAAGTTATGTTATGTTAGTTATGTTATATTTATATATTTATAACATAACTTAATTAAATTAGTTATATTTGCTGATTTACTTTTTGTAAAAACATTTGTATGTCAAAATCACTGCCTATATAAAACCTCATTTAGTGTAAATCTCAGAGAATAATCAACAAGACTCTTATAAAGCCTCCCTTTCTATTCTTGTTCATATATATTTACATAAGAAACCATTAAAAATATGGGAGAAAACCAGTATATTTCAGATGAGATTAAAGTTCTACTTATGTTGGATAAATTTTCTTAACTACCTCAGAATATCTGCAGATACAAAATCTCTACAGATAATTTCATGATCTTTATGGATAATGTGGGACATTCTTGAAATACTCTGAGATCTTTCTGCTTTTTCTATCTCTTTTTACTGTTTCTGTTTCTCTATCTTGGGTAAATCTTCTGTGTGGCCTGTAGTTGCAGATTTATTAAATCTGGATAGGATTAAATTGAAAACAAAGCAAATTATAGCATAGTTTATTTTATTTAATCACAGTAGAAAAATTCCTTATTATTTATTTTAAAGAGTTTGGCTCTGGTGAGCTCTGGGATCATTAAAGATTACTGGGAAGTACTCCAGATTTAGGAGGTTGAATGCTTTACAAGTTTTGGTGGAAAATTTAGTAATATTAGAAATCACAACATGTTTAATTAGATTGATTTGGATTAAATGTTTTTCCCCTCCCAAATTTGGGGAATTATCCAAGTGAACAAATCTAGATTCATGTGGGATTGGATTCCTGCCCTTTTATTGTGCTAGCTGATAAACCAACATCTTCCCATATGCATATGTCATTTAAGACTCACTCATGTCTCCTCCTAATTTGTAATAGCCAAATTTCTATCTATTTCTTCCCATTTCCTTCCAATAGGAAATTGCAGAAATTTCCATATTAGTACATTAAAATTAAAACTTCCCGATCTGAATTATTGTTACCATAGTCCAAAGCAATAAAAAAAAATGTTTGTCTTTCAGACCTGCAGCTAGATAAGTATTTAGTAAATGTTTGTAGGACCATAGGAAGACGGAATCTTTGTACTGAATACCTAATACTTACTCATATCACCCTATTAGTCTCAGATATGTGAGCTTTAGTAACTCCTATGTTCTTAATAGTGATAAGTTAAGGCCAGAGACAACAGCACCATAGCTACCGTGTTCCCCTGAAAATACGACCTACCCCAAAAACAAGTCCTATCCCTATTTTCATGCCTGCACCTAATATAAGCCCTACAACCCTAAAATAAAGCCTAGTTAACCACCATCTGGTTGTACAAGGTGAGGTGAGGTGCAGGCATAAAAATCAAGCTGGAGCAGGGGTGAAGGGGTGGAGCTGCCTCCTTAGGACTGCCACAGCCAGGCATCCCATGCCCCAACACCTGTCGGGTCGCTGCCCAACAACTTCTGCAGCTGCTCAAAACAGGACGCCAGATGATTCATGTGGTGCTGTCACTCAAGGCAGAATGCCACAAGGCTCGTCGCACTGGTGTTGCTGCTTGCATACATGAATAATGACAGAACACACCACTCAGCCTCCTGCCGTGAGCGGTGTATTGGCATTATGAGCCACATAGCGTCTGACCACAAGCGCCCACAGAAGAAGTCAAGCAACAGCACAACAGGTGTCAAGGCATGGGAGGTCTGGCTGCGGTGGTCCTGTTAAGTGGGTAAGACATCCCCTGAAAATAAGACCTGGTGCTTATTTTGGGCCAAAAAGAAAATAAGACCAGGTCTTATTTTCAGGGAAACATGGTAAGAGATAATATTTTGTGGCTAGCTTCCTAGAAGATCCAGCATATTCTGTAGTTTAGATAGAAAATGCTATAATTAAGAGCTAATTTTCAGTGATATTAATATTACATCATATAGTGGGCTGTAGGAATAACCTTGAAGAGCTAGAAGAAGAGCCACAAGACAAAAAAGTGTGAGGCCTAATTGTGAGTCCAAGTGTGAGTCCAAGGCATAATTCTACTTTGGGAAAACTTCTCAGGCTGATCTTTTCTGTGAGATAACTGGGCAGGTGCATTCAAATTTGCAGAATTTTGCTACTTAATCTTAAAGTATTAGCAATCATAACTCTGGCTTCCTAGTCTGATCTATCCTGAAAGGTTGATGCTTCATCATGAAAATGTACCCCCAGTAATCTTTAGTGAGCCCAGAGCTCCTTGGAGCCAAACTCTTAAAAATAAATAATCAAGGACTTTTTCCACTCTGAGTAAATAAGAACATTTGATGAATCTGGGGCTCTTTTAGGTCACCTAGTTCATAAAATCTTAATGAACAAATGCAGCTAGGGAGGATCTAAAAAAAGTAAACACACAGACACACACACACACACATACATCCGGTTCTGTTCTGTTTTGTTTTCAGTTTCCATGATATTTTTTTAAAGTCACAATGCACTAGAATATGTTTTTTTTACTATAAGGGATCCAGGCTTTTTGTTACACAATGTAAGAAATATATTCTATGAAATATACTTAGTTTTGAAATATTTGTACATAATCTCAAAAAGCTTGTATATTTTACATAAGATAAAGTACATATCCAATTATACAGTTAAGTACAGTCATGAATAAATAAATAGCTAAACTAAAAGGCAGTGCCCAAAATACAATAGAAATATGCATCCTCTGTGTCCACATAATTGGAACCAAATTGAAAACAAACAGGAATAATAGCTGATATAGCAATCATGAAATATAAATATCTAGATGTTCTTCATGGGAATTATAAACATAGTGATTCCTACAGAAATGTGCTTCATTATCTTGTCTATTTCAATTACATGTGGTAGAATACTGTGCAATTACTAAACATGTGAATAATATATATTTAAGACTTACAGATACATTTGCATGAAATGAGAAATGTGTAATTTTGAACCCTGTACGAACACATTTTGTTCTGGAAGTTATGCCAAATTATTCTGTAAAGGGCTGAAATTCACCAGAAACAAAATCCAGAATCTTTTTTTTTATATTGTTCTGGCTTTGAACAAAAACAAAACCTGCTTGGATTCTGGAATGATTTATTGGAAAAGTAAGACAGGTGTGTGTTGCTCCACCTTTACCTGCTTTATTTCAGCCATCATTTCAGATGTCTCAGTGTGATATATCTACTGGCCTACTGGCCCCAAAAACCTGCCTTCACTTTTCCTCCCTTTCTGCCCCCAAGCGCCAGTGTCCTTGATTTTTTTCTGTTCTAACTTATCAATCATTGTCCATCCCATTGATATAGTAGCAGAACTTTTTTTGTACAAGAGATTTATTGGTCTTTTAGAAGATAGGTACATGACTTTAGTTCTTCCTGAGCTGGAAAGGGCAATGGGGCTGGGTAAATGTAAAGATATTCTACTTTACTTTACTGATGATAGCTGCAGAAAAAGGGAATAAGACTGCAACCATGATGTTGAAGAATGAGATTAATCCTTTTGCTTTACAAGGACACTTACATATTGCCTTACCCTCATTGTTGCCCTGATTAAGTCAACCATCAGTACCTAAACTTCAAATTTATATGTGATTGCAAGAAGGCTCTAATGCATCATTGTCATTAGAGCTGCTGATCTAATTGATTTGGGCAGCTAGCAAGATTATTTTGAAGTGTATACTCACTAAACTTGCAGCATATTTATCTATATAATGGTCTCAAACATAGGAAGCAGTCCTTCAATTTTTATCTCTATTTTGTTTTCTTTTTGGCCTTCATGTCCTTGGAAATGAATCAGGTTGAAGCTTATTCAGCACTGTAGATTTGTTTGAAAATGTATCATTAACCAAAACCAATTTACATGTTTTAATTATCTACTTTGGAATTCTTTCAGCTAACATGCCTTGAGATATTTGACAAGTATCCATCTGTCATCTGAGTTTTCTTACTTCAAAGAGAAGTAAGTAGGAACCATAGAGTCAGTATACTGAGTTTATGCTACTGAGAACTATAATTAATCTATAATTAATCTATTATAGATTAGAACTATAATTAATCTATTTTATTTTTTGGGTAGAATTTTTAAATTTGCACATACAGGAAGTTGATCAACATTGTTAAAACATAGTCACATGTCTATTCACATTTTGATAGTTAAATATTTTATACATATAAATGTATCTGTGAGTGATTATATGTGTATGTATACATCAACAACTGAACAACTCATACAACTGTTATTGCAAGAGGCATGATATTCTCCGTATTGGCTGGAGACATCAGCCAGACTGGGTCTTGCTCGTCACTCCACCAATGAACCGAGCCTATCAAAATTGCTTAGCTCGCCCCCTGTTGCCGGGTAGATTCCCAGTTTTTCGGCTCGGTTCCTTGGTGAACAGACGTGTTGAAGCTCTCTCTGACTGCCTTGTCTTTCAGGTCTTTTCCTACCTTCCCACGTGCGAGTGTTAGTCTTAAAGTGTGTGTGTGTGAACTGTTTTTGTTTTTCCTTTTCCCCTTGCCTTGCCTTTATAGCCAATTTAAGTTAGCTGGGGCTTTTAGGGGAATTTGCTGAGCTCCGTGGCCAGGGCGGGCGAGGGAGGCGTGCAGGAGTCTTGCGCCCCATTTCCGCCTCATTTAGCCTCGGTCCTGCTGCCTTTCTAGTCAGGGGGGAAGTTTTAGTTCCCCAAGCTCTGGTGACTCGTTAGGGGGTCGCAGGAGCTGGCCCGCAGCAGAGCGCTGCCTGAGGCTCCAGCGGCGGCCATTTTAAGCTGTCGGCGCCGCAAGCCTCGTTAATTGCCCGGCCGCCTCATTTCGCGCCCTTTTTTTGTGAGGATCCCTTGGCATAGCGGGGACGGCGTGGGCGGCCTGAGGGCGCTGGGCAGCGCTGTTACCGCCCGGAGATTGCTGGGAGCGGTTTGCTCCTTGGTGTGAGGTGCACCTTCCCCTGGCCAAGCGGGCGACCATTTTAAGAGCTGGGTCGCCCGCTTTTAATGCGGAGTAACTTTGGGGCCTTAGAGAAGACCGAGGCTTGGCCTATCCCAGGGGCGCTTTAAGCCTCCCCTGAAGTCTGGTGGCCAGTCAAGCCTGGAGCGCTATCCCTTTGGTGTTGGGATCGCTGGCTTGAGTGAGGGGACTGTGATCCTGGCCTTGGGGCAGTCTCTCTTTTAAAAAAATAAAAAATAAAAAAAAATAAAACAATTAAATAAATAAATAAAAATAAAAATAAATATAAAAAAAGAGAGAGAGGAGGATTTGCCCTTCTTAAGTGGCCTAGGGACCTGTGGTCAGGTTCCTGAACCAAAAAAAAAAAAAAAAAAATTTCCACCCTGTCCTACCTCGCAGGGGTGGTTTTCGGATTTTTCGAGTTACGGCCGTTTGGAGGTTGGTACCTCGTTTAATACCTCCCTGGAGGTTGGGCCACCTAGACAAATTGAGCGTGGGGCCTTTGATCACTATGCCTAAGGCCAAATCTAAATCTGACCGGCCTGGCGACCTGGGGCTGACCCCTGACCCTCTAGACGGGGTGGATATGAATCAGGGGGGTATAATGGCGGCCGCTGACTTGCCCCAGGCCGTGCCCACGACCAAACCTTCTGGGCAGTCTCTTTCTAGCGCCAAGTCCTCTTCAAGACATGAGCGCAGACGGCACCTAGCCTTGCAGAAGATCTGCAATAAGGCAAGAAAAACTATAGCCGCAAGGCACAGGTCTCTTTCCCCTGCTGTGAGTGCAGACCACCTTTCTCTGCCTGATTCTCTGGTGCCTGTCTCTGAGGCTGCTCTCTGGGGTGCCCCTTCTCCCCCCTTGGTTTCCTCTCTGTCTGCACCCAAGAAGTCTGTTCAGTCTTCAGGGCCGGAGGTGCCTCCAGAGCTGCAGGAAGTGGTGGCCAGGGCGATTCAGAGTGGCATTGCGGAGGCCTTGTCCAGAACCAGGCGGCTTTCTCCATCTCCTTCAGAGGTTTCCTTCTCGGATGAGGAATGGGAAGAGGAGTCTCGCCCTCGGTCGCTGTCGTCACGGAGGGCTCCTGAGACATCTCTGAAAGATCAGGAGGTGGACTACCAGGATTTGTCCGAGGATGAGGGCCTCCTTCCGGAGCAGCCAGCCTTTACGGGGCTGTTCCCTCCAGCCCTTTTTAAGTCCTTACTACATAAGGCTATTAACGCAGCCAAAGCAGGCGGCCTGCCTCTGGGGTTTATATCAGTTTATATCATCAAAATAAACAGCTTCTAAATATTATTTTGGATTTACATTTAATCTATAAGATATTAGGCTGTATTTTTTAAGGAGCTGAAATTTCAGAGATGATATAAGTATGGCTTCTAACATGCTCATTTATGTTTTAGGGTGCATAATTCAGTTCAGGAGATTGTCTCTGAACAGCTACAACCTTATTTTTCCCTGGAGAACCTTGATCTCAGCTCTAACTTCATCACAGAAATCAAAGTTTCTTCATTCCCACATATGCAGTTGAAGTACCTGTAAGTAGATGGGGATACTTAGCATGAGGCATTGAAAGTAGTTTATTTTCTAATTCGTATATCTGTCCTCAAAATTTTTTCCTTCATATAAAAACAGTGCAAGGGTTATAAATGGATTTCTGTGCATCAAATAAGATGTATTCTATCTCTGTGCCATTTTTATGAAGTCATGATAATATTAATGGAATAATACAAACTTCACAATGGTACTAATGAAATTAGACATGCTGTGAAGAGTAGATTTAGTAACATCTCACACAACAGAGAATAGATTGATGGATATAGAGGTGGCTGTATGGATTTCCAGATTAGGAGGTGGTATCCCTCAAAATATCAGTTGCAGGAATAGTAGAAACTTTGTTAATTTATTAACTGATTGGGGATTGGAAATAGGATAGGCAAATAGACTTTAATAATGTCAAGCAGATCTTCACTATATGGAATATTAATATGGTTCTAAACATGCTAAACTGTAGCTTAGTGAGACAGTGCATGAATGTAATATCTTCCCAGGTTTATACATTCTCAGTTTATTCTGCAAGACAGTTCAAAAGCTTTCATTTTTAGTTAATTGCAACATGTATTTCTGGGCCAAGAACTGTAATTAATAGTAACTGTGGTTAGTTTAAAACAAAGGATAAACTGATTAATGTTAATTGCACTTAGTGGTTCCAAAAACACAAGCCACAATTTATTAAAAGCAGAAATGAACACTCTTCAGCTATGTGGGAATATAGTCAGCTCAATTACAGTTTAGTGCAATGCCTGAATGTGAACAGGTTGAAAAAGGAATGTTTGTCTCAATTCCTCAAAGTTGTAGTATTTTTCAGATTCTCTTAAATGATTGTCCAGGTTGCTTAAAATAGTAGGTTGCTGAGTGACAATGGGAAATACCAATTCTACAAGGAGTAGTATCTAGCAAACTGTGAATATAAGGTCATTACTTAATTGTATGCAATTAATTCTAACCGTCAGTGAAACAGCATGCTAAGCTTTATGAAAGTAAATTTCAAATCTAAATCAAAATACAATAGACACTTTTGGTTTTTTTGTTAAATTATTCCATCAGAATTTAACATCTGCCTTTCTAAAACTCTGGTTTTATAGGAATTTGAGCAACAATAGAATAACTATTCTGGAAGCAGGCTGTTTTGATAACCTGTCCAATTCCTTAATAGTTCTAAAACTGAACAGAAACAAGATAAGCATTATTCCACCGAAGACTTTGAAGCTACCTTATGTGCAGTTCTTGTAAGTGATTATACATTGTCAATTTGAAGCCTATATATGGAGCATGTTAACGAATGACATAAATTTATGCCAGAGAAGTATTTGATTTTTAAATGTATGGGTCTAATAAAATAGGTTAATAAGAATATTGGATAAATTTCTAGTAGTGGGTTATTTATACTACTGCAGGGGTGTAAAACTCGATTCATTGAGGGCTGATTCAGGGTTTGTTTGACCTCGGGGGCCAGGCTGGGCTCTGCGTGGCCAGCATGACATCACTCATGTCACGGTGGGGTGGGGGGAGGCTGTAGTAACCCTAGTGCTTTGCCAGTGAAAATGGGCTCCCGAGTTCGGTTTTTGGTTGCAACAGCCTCCTGCAACCCTGTGCCAGCAAAAACTGAATTCGGGAAGGGCACGCGTGCCCCTCCCAAGCCCCATTTTTGCTGACGGGCCAAGGGCCAGATCTAAGCACCCCATGAACTGAATCTGGGCCCCGGGCCTTGAAATTGACACCCCTGTACTACTGAATCCCTGCTCAATGTAGGAATCTAAAGCACTAATAGTTCCCAACATTCCATGATTCTGAATTCTGAGCAGGGATTGAATTACAGGTAGTCCTTGACATATGATCATAATAGAGCCTGCCTATTGTGCTCATAAGTAGAGATGGTCATAAATCAGGTCATCCACATGACTGACCTAATCAGCTCATTAAGTGAACTAATGGTTCACTATGGGCAGGTTTTTGGCAAAACCATAAAACATGGGCATGTAACTGTGAGGTGCTGCAGATAGCCATAAATGCAGGCCAGATGCTGAGAACCTGAAATGCAGTCATGTGACCACTAGAACTTCATAGCCAAATCTTAAGTATCCCGAGGGTGGTCTGTAACTGGTTGTACGTTGAGACTACCTGTAGATGATGCCTACCAGACTCTAGGTGTTATTATTTTGTTTGAATAAAGTTCACGTACTATAAATATATTACTCTTCAAATAACAAGTTTCAATTTCAAACCAAATATATATACTGGCATTATAAGTAAAATATAGCCTTAGCATGCATTAAAATAACAGGATGATATTAAAATAATGGTTAATATGGGGAAAGATTTTTTTTAATCTTCTGCTGAAGTCATGTACCACCTAAACTCTTTGTTCAGGGTGGAAATATTGGTCATCTGAGGATTTATATGTTTAAAAATATGTTAGTACTAGGTATGGCTTTGACCAATTTAGTTTAGTTTTTGTCTTTTTGATGGCTAAATTATGTTCTCTGTATTACATCAACATCTTTGTAATGTTTTTATTAGAATAGCAAGCATAGAAAAAGTTACATTTGTTGATTAGATAGATAGCTTGATTTCTGTTACCTTATATTTAAAATGTTATTTTCAGGGAACTTAAAAGAAACCGAATTAAGGTAATAGAAAGCCTTACCTTCCAAGGCTTGGACTCATTGAAATCATTAAAAATGCAACGCAATGGAATTAATAATCTGATGGATGGTGCCTTTTTTGGACTGAATAATATGGAAGAATTGTGAGTATACTGTATAACCTCTTCATTAAAAATCTTAGATTTTATTAGTTGAAAGGGCTGATTAAGTTTACTGATAGATGTATTGGTTTACCAATTTGTTTGAAAAGTATATTTCATCATAATTTTAATAGGGTTTTTAAATGTTCCATAGTACACTTTATAAAGTTTTCAGAAAACAGTGGCAGATAACAATTCATAATAACAGGAAAAAAATAATGAATGTTTGAATTCATTGCCTTTTGCTTTCTACTTAAACCTTTTCTTTCTTTGCTTTCTAAATTGTCTTGGCTTCTATCCTGAGGACTTATAGGTACAATAATATTTAATAATAGCTTTGCATTTCTACTAGCATATGCATCTAAATACATACTTTTAAATACATGATTTAAAACATATGTAACATTTTCTTTTCATTCTGCAGAGAGTTGGAACAGAATAATCTGACAGAAGTAAATAAGGGATGGCTATATGGCTTAAAGGCCCTGCAAAAGCTCTATGTCAGTCAGAATGCCATTAACAGGATTGGACGTGATGCATGGGAATTCTGCCAAAGTCTTTCTGAACTGTAAGTACTTACATTTGTTTTATTGAGGTAAATTTAGTGGAATAAATTGCTATCTCAGTTGGGAAAGTTTCTTAATATACCTTACAAAAATGGATCTGTCTTCTCAAATCAAATTGATTAGTGGTGTCACAACATTTCAACAATCTTATTACTTACATCTTTCTCTTTATTGTGCCTTTCATTTCAGAGATCTGTCATACAATCAACTGACTCGTCTAGATGACTTTGCTTTTATTGGAGTGAATGTATTGGAAAAATTAAATTTGAGTGACAATAGACTCAGTTACATTGCTGATGGGGTTTTTAAAGGACTCTCATATCTACAGACTTTGTAAGTATATATAATTTGGAGGGGAAATAACATTTATCAGAAGGAGGTTAGCAGGAATAAAACTTAAACATTCTCATCAGAAGGTGATAGTAATACGGTATTATGAACACAAAGGAGATGTGGGTCCACTTTCTGATGATTGGCCTTAGATTATTTATATGCATTTCAAAAGGTAAAATGTGACAGGTTTATTATATCAAAGAGCTGCAGTATTGCTCAGGTTTATTATTTTCAATATTCCTAGGTGCTTTTTAAAGGACTCAGCATTTACATGGATCTTGTGTATAATGTAACATTGAGTAATTCTTATGGAGTCATTGATAGGTGCTACTTTACCTAACCATCTGTCTTCATGAAGAACACCTAAGCAAGCATTTTTTTTTCAGGCTGAGTTCTTTCTGTGCTAGGATAGGAGGCTTTCTTCTATGTACACTGAGAGAGAATGCACCAAGACAAATTCCTTATGTGTCCAATCACACTTGGCCAATAAAGAATTCTATTCTATTCTATTCTATTC
>JANHFM010001431.1:7783-22599 GCA_032468115.1 Grayia smithii | reverse complement strand
AATTCCTTGTGTGTCCAATCACACTTGGCCAATAAAGAATTCTATTCTATTCTATTCTATTCTATTCTATTCTATATTAATAAATTAGTTGTACTGAAAAGAACTTGTATTTGTAACACACTTTTTAATTGATATGTTTTTTTTTCTGATTACAGCAATTAGTTAAACTACTTTTGAATTATATTCCCTATGACAAAGGGAATCCTTACTACAGAAGCAAAACTTTTCTTAAGTTAGGTAATATATAAAAATACTGAATACTAAAATGCAGAATGCATTAAACATTTCAGATAACATCTGTAATGACTATTGAAGAATAAAAACAGATCAAACCAGCAGCATATAGACACCAAAGGATCCAATGTATTATTTTACCAGCTTTATACAAGGTTGCGTTTAAGAAAGGATATATATGATATATATTCAGAACAGTCTCTCTTTCATTATACTTTGTTGGATGATTTTTTTAAAAGCCAAGACATAGTGTCTTGGTTCACATGATATGCTAAACCAAATGACATCATAGTACATTTTAGTATTTCCAACCAGTGCTATCCTAAAGTGCATTACTAACTAATTCAGCTTAAAGGCTATAGTCAATATTCAGTCTTCATAAATTGTATTTGCAGAAAGATAAATATGGAATTGCACTTCTTTGTATTGCTATTATGTTTACTTTCAAAAATATGATATGAATATAGCTTTAATAAGACAGTTTACTTTCTTCACAAGATTGACAGTTTCTTCATATCCTCTTGAAATTAGTGCAGATTGCTTTATCTAGTTATTTAGCTTTGTAATGTTTTACTATTTCTAGTAACATTGTAATCATAAATAACATTAGCTATTGATTATATTTAGAAAAAAATCTTGTTAGGTATTACCTCTTTGCATGTGAGTTGTTGATAAGAAACCTCTACATTTTAGGAAAATCAAGCATATAATATTGAAATGTTAATGAAGATTTTCAAATATTTTTAGCAGGAATAAGCAAGGAAAAGAATCATGCCCTGTAACTGTAAGCAAGCTGTTATTTCTTTACCTTAGAGCATTTTTCCTTGTGCCTTATGTTTTCAGGTTGTTGAACACTAGCAGCTTATTGTGTGACTGCCAGTTGAAATGGCTCCCACACTGGCTTTTCCACAGCCGTTTGCAGGACACTGTCAATGTCGTTTGTGCTCATCCTGAATGGCTAGCTGGAAGGAGCATTCTCAGTGTGAACACTGAAGACTTTGTTTGTGGTTTGTGTTCTCTTACCCTTTTTAAAAAATAGAATAATATCATCTTATGATGAACCTATTGATAATTTCTGTCCTGAAAAATGGTTGCATGTATGAATTAGGAAGAAAAATATGACTTCATTAACTTACCCATCTGGTTTATGTGAATTGTCATGATTTTTCATGTATATGTTAAGCACATATATGACTAGCCCAAATGTTGGTTCAAAAACCCTAGACTCAGATTTCAGAAGTTGTCTGGAACATTTTTTTCTAGTTTGTTCAGTAAACAACTTCACCTGAGCCAGATCTTCAAATAAGTCAACCTGGATGTTAAGGGAAAGCTTAAAGGATAGAGAAAAATGGTAAGTACAGTGGCCGTAATACTTTGGCCACTGTACTTTCTCTTTCTTTTCAAAGCAATATTGTTAATATTTTTTAGGAGTAACTTTCATTGGTTTATGAAACGTGCCTGGCCTTGTATGGGATATTGAGGTCTTTAAAATTAAACTTGACAGTGTGAAATATAGACAGTGTTTTTAAAATATGGCAACTTTAAAAAGTATGAACTTTGATTCCCAGAATTACAGAATATCTTAAAATTGCCAAGATTGAAAAATGTTATTCTAATGGATGAAACGAATATTTAAAAAATCTGCAGGAGTTAAACATTTAAAGGTGCTCAATTTCTTGGTCCCATTAACTGTGAAAAAGTTCTGGGAGCTACGGAAGAATCTTAGTGGGCTATGTGCAACTTTTTGGCTAAAGTTCTTATGACAGGTTTTATTTTACATTAACAATGAACAGTATAGTGTTAGCTTTGAAGATGGGCACTTTGCAGCAGCCAACCCCTTGTTTCCATGTTTGTTCCAACAGCTTTTAAATAATTGTCTACATACTTTCCTTGCCAATGGAAAATAAGCATATGTTACATTGCTAAGGACAATATGGATTTTTCAAAATAGATTATTCAGATTCTTAATGAATAAAAGCTGGAGCAGTAAAAAAAAGATACAAATTAGTGCCTCAAGATGTTTCCCTGCCAAATATGGACTAAAAAGTGTTTTTAAACTCTTTGAACGTATGATGATGTAGATGTAATGTAACTCTTGTAGTGTAAACAATGATATGTTCCACATATTCATCTGGTTTCAAAGCTTCATACCCACCTACTCACTTCTGATGAATTACATTAAAATCTATATCAGTATTTACTGCATTTTCCTTTTGAAAAGGACATGTAACTAATTTTTATTCATTTTTCATAGATGACTTTCCCAAGCCACAGATTAGAACACATCCTGAGACTACAGTTGCACTTAGAGGAGTCAATGTTACCTTGACTTGCAAGGCTGTGAGCAGCAGTGATTTGCCTATATCTGCTGCCTGGAGAAAGGACAGTGAAATATTATATGATGCAGATATAGAAAATTATGTCAGGTACCAACAACAAGATGGTGAAATCCTGGAATATACTTCTATCCTACATGTTTTCAACGTGAACTTTACTGATGAAGGAAAATACCAGTGTATCATCTTCAATCACTTTGGGTCCAATTATTCCAGCAAGGCCAAGTTGATTATCAATGGTATGCAGAAGTGGGGCTTTTGTTTTAAGAAGAAGAAAAAAACCCTTGAAATTAATCTGTACAAAAGAGAGAGCCTTTATCTTTCATGTAATTCCAATAGTCCATTGCAAGTAAGCAATTTAGATCTTTGGCAAAAGTGATCTTGCTTTTTCCCAGGTAGTGCTGTGTGGGGAGAAGAGACATCTAAGAGAAATAAATATGTGTTTACATAACCTTTGACTATAGTTTCACTGGTATGTGATACAACCCCAACAGATCACTTCTGTGGTCTCATCAGGAAAAAAAAAAGATTTGCAGTTTGTTTAGCTTCCAAATGTGTGCCAACCATCTTTCCCTTTTCAGTTCCTCTCTAAAATAGTAGGTTAAAAAAATTAGCTGGTGCTGAAAAGTTATGAAAGACTTCTTACATAGAGACTAGGCATAAGGACATTTTTTCATTTTTTTAAAAAAAGAGGAAAACAAAAATCAATATAAATACTAAAGATTTTTAGCTGTGGTTTAGGGGAAAAGCCATACCAGATAAGTTTGCATAACATACTAAGTGCAAAACAAATAAGCCATGTTACAGTTTAACCTGGTGTGTTAACTAAATTAGAAAACAGCCAACTTGCTTCTTGGTTCAACATTCCCGTAAAGACCAAACTGAGCAAGAGGAAGAGGCAGTCACAGCAGTTCCATGGGTGGAGATGGCTGGGGCAACTGCAGCAACAAGAGCTTCTACATTTTTCTGTAGCTGCCTGTCTGGTATATCTACTGTACTAGAGTCAGAAGAGCTGTAACCTGAGGAGTTAGTGGTAGCAGCAGCATTAGAAAGAGATTGTTTGCCCCGCCTGAAGGGGGCAAAAGCCCTAATAAGCAGGCATATACAAGGAATGAAGGTATTGCTAAGCACATTGATTTGTGCTTAATAAATTGTAAGTCTCCGGAGTCTCTCGAGAAGGGCAGGATATAAGTTGAAAAAAATAAAATAAAAAAAAATTGTGGAAGAAAGAGTGAGAGCAGCAGTCTCTGCCTTGTGCAGAAGAGTTGGTGCTTAGTCTTCTAGGTGCAATTGCTGGAGGAGGAATAGAGTGGTGCCAACTACCATGGTAACAACCACAGTGGTAACAGGAATTATGCAAGCAGCATGGATAATGTCAAGGCATGCCTGGAATGATGTGATTTAGTACATCAAGAAATACATGTTTTCCATATAACTTACTTCTTGGCTGGTTCAGTCCAGTTTCTGTGAATTGCCTTTTTTATTTTAAGATTTCCTCACATCTGGAGATAGAATGCACCCAGTTTCCCTGCAATGCCAGCATTCAGGTGTCCAAATACTTTTGGGCAGTCATTCACCTGATGTAAAGGATAAGGCCAGTAAGTTATATGGAAAATATTTGTCCTTTAATTCTTAATGTACTAAAATCACATCATTCCAGTAAGGTTGTTCAGATTGAGGATGTGTTATTGTGTTTACTGTAATGAAACTACTTACTTTCTTAACCTTAAAGGATGAAAAGACTTTTAAAAAGTGAAAACAATATGGGTTGTTCCAGAGAAACTGAAAATCATTTTACTTTTTTGTTTCCCCTTCAAATCATTATTAAACCTTGGGAGTAAATTAGATCTTGAAACAAGGCCAGGTTGATGAATCCTAGTTTGTGATGGTTGTGGGTTTGCTTTTGTTTTTTAGCGGACAAACAATTATCTTTTGAGTCAGAAAGTGGTCTTGAGGATAATTTTTATTTTTTCTCTCCTAAAATCCAGATAATTTTCCAAATATTTGGTATAAATCTAAGTAAAAAGATGTTTAAAGCTTTTAACAAAGGGAGTTTTGTGGATTCTGTATGTTCTGTATAAGGAAAATTTCCATATTAATTCTATTATATTTTCATTCAGAGCTGCCTTCTTTTGTGAAAACTCCCATGGATTTGACAGTACGTACTAGAGCCATGGCTAAGTTGGAATGTGCTGCAGAAGGCCATCCACCACCCCAGATATCCTGGCAAAAAGATGGCGGCACAGATTTCCCTGCAGCTCGTGAAAGGCGCATGCACGTGATGCCCGAAGATGATGTCTTCTTCATAGTAAATGTAAAAATTGAAGATATGGGGATTTACAGTTGTATGGCACAAAATGTGGCTGGCAGTATATCAGCAAATGTAACATTGACTGTGTTAGGTAAGCAGACTTGAAGCTACATGAGTCATTTTCATACTTGGATATATTTCAGGTGTTTTGTCTCTACAGGTATAAGCTCAAAAGCTGTTTTCCCTCTGAGAAAGTTAAAATCAGTTATTGTGTGTTAGGTCTTGGGCACTTTTGGAAGAAAGGAATGTTAGGATTGATGGTTAACTGTTCTGACAGCTTTATATAAAATTATTCAGAAATAATACCGACATAGTGCAGTATCATAATGCTGACCTTAGGTTTAGGCAATGAAAAACAATACTGTTAGTTTGGTTTGAATTTAATTGTGGTCTAATCCCAAAATCAAATTGAACATATCCAAATATTTATGGAAATATTTTTCCAATGAATCCCTAGTGTGCAAGTATTTTGATGCCATTTAGTCTGTGTGTTTGCACATATTTTAAGTATCATGTTTGTTTTTCCAGAAACACCTTCATTTGTTAGGCCTCTGGAAGACAGAACTGTAGCTCAAGGTGAAACAGCGGTTCTGCAATGCATTGCTAGTGGCAGCCCTGCCCCTCGCCTAAACTGGACCAAAGATGATGGCCCTCTGACTGTGACAGAACGGCATTTCTTTGCAGCTGCCAATCAACTGCTCATCATTGTAGATGCAGGATTAGAAGATGCTGGAAAATATACTTGCATTATGTCTAATACACTTGGGACAGTGCGTGGCCATATTTATCTATATGTATTATCCTCACCCAACTGTGATTCCTCCCAAAATGGCATTGGAATTGGAGACGATGGCTGGACGACAGTTGGGATTGTGATCATTGTTGTGGTCTGCTGTGTCGTAGGCACCTCTCTCGTTTGGGTTATTGTTATCTATCACATGAGAAGAAAAAGTGAAGATTATAGCATCACTAACACAGGTGGGAAAACTGAAAATTTTAATCTTATTCATTCATAGTTAGCATGACAATTGGTAAAAGGAATTGAGTTATTCCATCTAAAGTGGCTCAGTAGACATCTGTTGGCACATCCAGAAATACCTTTTTCATAAACTATCAAACCTCTATCAGAGGTAATGCCAGAGCATTATCATATGTACATCCTCTAGAAGTGATCATGTATAAAGTCAAAATATTGAAAATTAAGAAAACTGTAAATAAATACGCACTAATTTGTCCCTGTTAGTTGTGATAAGCTTGCAGTGTTTGAATTTATTGCATAACATTTTTCAAAAATTACATTTTGTCATATCCTCAGAAAAAATAGTGTTATAGTGTGGAATTAAGTGTGAAAATTATTAAATTTTTATAGTTTAATAAATGGAGGTAAATTAGCATTAGAAAAGAAGAAAGGAAAATGCTTTCAATGAATTTTATTCTTCTAGCCATACTAGGTAAGTTTTCTCTGTACAGTGTGAGGCTGTGTTCCTTGATATCCTACTTGAATGTTACTGTCTTAATAATAGATACCTATTTGCTAGATAGTTTAATGCCATTAACTGTTGGATTTTTTTTTCCTTTTTCAGAAGAGGTAAATTTGCCTCCTGATATTCCTAGCTACTTATCTTCTCAAGGGACTCTGTCAGAGCCACAGGAAGGCTACAGTAATTCTGAGGCAGGAAGTAATCAGCAACTTATGCCTCCCTCCAATAGTTACCTACACAAAGGTACAGATGGTAAGTCCTATGTGTCTTATTCTTAGGCAAAAATTAGATTATTTTCCACAGCCAATTTACTGTGACCCACCAAATGCTTGATTGTTGAGATTTTTTCAAAGAATGTAAACTGAATTACAATTGATCAGAGCAAGATTAAATACATAATTAATTCTTATGTAGCACATACTATAGGCATGACTACCTATAGCTAAATGAATTTTGCCCCATTTTGTGACCTTTGTTGCCACAGTTGTTAAATGACTCGCTGCAGTTGTTTGGATAGTAAGACGATTGTTAAGTGAATCTGGCTTCTCCATTGACTTTGCTTGTAAGAAGGGACACTGCAGTCATCATAAATATGAACCAGTTGCCAAGCATCCAAATTTTGATCACATGACCATGGGGATGCGGCAATGTTTGTAAAACGTTGTGTGAAAAACAGTCTCTTTTTTCAATGCTGTTGTAACTTCAAATAATCACTAAATGAATGGATGTTGGTTGAGAGCTATTTCTGAGTTTGCAACATCGGTAGGAGGACCCACTGGGTGTCAGGTGTGAAAATGTCATCTTGATGCATTCCTTCCATCAGCTTAGATATCATTTGCTCTACCTTCCACAGTCATTTCATCATCACTGCAGGACTAATGATAGAATGAAGCTTTTAAAAAATGAGTCCATTGGTTGGTTTCTTTTCTTTTTCTTTGTGTATGTGCTTTCTTTTTTTAAAAAAAATACTCCCATAGAAATGATTTAAAATCAGGAAGCTAGGATTGTTTGGTGAAAGAGAAGGCTATAGGAAAGGAAAAGAGGCAGAGAAGGGAAAATTCTTGTATTTTTCTGGATGCATTTGTATGAACAAATCCAGCAAGGAAGCAAGCGAACCCAGAACCAATTCCTTACAGTCACGAAGAGAAGGAAAGTAGATAAAGAAACAATTCCTTCCCTCCCCTCTTATTTCCAAGTTGTGCCTTCCAATTTTTTTGGACTAACATCCAATGCTACTTTTCACTAATTGAAGCTCTCCTAAGAGCACCTATAAAGCCAAATGCTGGGAGAAAGCCTGAGGGCAAGGCCTGGAATAAATTGACAAGGGCTTGCTAGTTCCCCCTTCTAAATCAGATGACAGAGAGAATGCTGGAATTGGGTTCTCCTCCCTCCTCGACCCTTCTGCTGTTAAGACTCGTTAAATGCTCATTATGAGCAAGCTGCTCCTGCACTGAGCAGGGGTTGAATTATTGGACTAAATTACTTCCAAAGTCCCTTCCAAATGTATCATTCTATTTCTTCTGGCTTTTGTTTGCAAAATTCCATATCCTCAAAGGTTTCCCCATAGATTAAATGTTTGTCACTTCTTTTCCTAGTCGAAATTGGAAAACTTTGTCATTGTTATTTTTTCATTAGGTGGCACAGAGCCATTGGTGATCTGCTCAGATTGTTACGACAATGCCAACATCTATTCCAGAAACAGAGAGTATTGTCCTTATACATACAACACTGAAGATGATCCACTAGATCAATCATTGTCCAGCTTAATGGTACAGATGTCTAAAGAGCCCTATCCTGGATGCCCTCAGCATGAAACCACAACTAGTAATAGCCTTTCAGATGGCCAAGATAGGTCTGTGTTTATTAGCAATCAAGACAGGCTACATGAGAGGAAACCATGTTCTCAGTCCTGTGGTAGTGGTAAGTGCATCCCTTTTTTTGGTTGAAATTTAAATGATTTCATTTTCACCTGAATAATGAATTGGCACTTGCAAAATGCTTAATAGATACATTGCAAAATAAACATTGTGAATCTGCCTTTATTAGAATTTTGTTTTTTATTTATTTTTATCTCGCCTTTATTATTTTTATAAATAACTCAAGGTGTTGAACATATCTAGTACTCCCTCCTTCTTCTCGCTACAACAAACCTGTGAGATGGGTTCAGCTAAGGGAGTTATTGGCCTAAAATCACCCAATTGGTTTTCATGCTTAAGGTGGAACTCAAATTTATGCTCTCCCAATTTCTAGCTTGTTGCCTTAACCACTAGATCTAAGTGGTTCTCAGATTTTACTCTTACTATTGACGTCCAATCTCCAAGATCCATTATTCAAAATATATCTAAATGTTTATGAAACCAAAAGAATAGGTTATATAAATATTGTCTTTCCATAAGTATATTTTTATTTGATTTCCTGTATAAAAAGAATCAAAAAAATGATACAAAAAAAATAATGAAAAGGTAAAAACATAATATATATACAGAAGACAACTGCTTTTAAACGTAACATTTAACTATGACCATACAGAACAATATTAATTAGTTTTCCATTATATCACTAGAAAGTCAGTTCGTAAGTAGACAATGAATACATTTCATCAATCCAAGATTGTAAATCTAGGATGGTTCTATCCTGCCATTGTAAAAGAGGAAATATTTTTGGTTGTACCCCATAGTTGATAACTCCATTGTTCTACATATAATGTATTTGAAATAGTTGGTATATAATTTCAAATCACATAATAATAACCATCTTGTTCTTTCCTAAAATCACATTAACAAACTTATGGATATTAAGCAAAATAGGAAAACATACGTATCCCTCTCCATAATTTTACTTTCCAACATAATGAAATCAATGGCCATACCTTTAAAAACGTTTTCTGAAGTCAATAAACATGAAAATTTTGAATTGTTTTCATGTTAAGATAATAAGGCTTAAATAATTCATTTTAAAATCTGATTTATTTCAATTTTTTGTCCAACTTTCTTGCAAATACCATTTATCTAAAAAAAAACCAAATAGGGAAATTAAAATATACTTTAATTTAATATGTTACCATTGCATAGTTTTAGACAACCTGAACTTTTCTTTCAATATTTTTTATGACTGGATCAATCAGAAATTAATATCATTGCTCATTGAATCTGCCACCCAATAAAAAAGATTAAGCTCCAGTTTTCAAACTGGGACTATCCCACAGTGTCAACTCTCATGTGAATAAGAATGAGAATTATGCAATACCTTCCAAATATGTCTTGTAGCATTTATTGCAGGACATAAAATAGAATTTGACTAAAAAAGGTCTAGTAAAGTTACCTTAATAATATTGAAGCCAAGATTATTCTTAAAATATTGTTAGATATATGTGCTTCTTAATAAGTCTCTTAATTTGAAATACACTTTGGTTATCTTATGTTTTTGTAGATACATCTGAATATATAGCTTTTTATAAAATGTACAAAGTTATTTCTAAACATAGAAAAATAGTGAATACATGATTTAAATGTACTGTTATAGATGAAATTGGGGTTTGCTGAGAATCTTATGCTGAGATTGTTTACAAATTCAAATTTCTAATTTTTCCTTCCACAGATCTTTTTCAACAGTCTTTATGGGGTATCAATAATGATCTGGGGTTGTTGCACCCTCATTGTTCATCTCCATCTAAGACCCATGGGATGTCAGAAGTTCTGCGAAATGAAGGCATCTCAGAGAAAGAGGCAGAGCAGGTTATTCCTCCTAGGCTTCATCACAGATTACATCAATACAACTTTGATAACAGGACTCAGGACATGCAAGAACATCGTGAAGCTACATAAAAATGAAATAAGAAACATTAGCAGCTTGAAGCATTTGTTAGTATTTTTGCTACCTCATATTTTGACTCACGGCAAAAAAAGTTTCATGCTTCCAACAGAAGCTTTAATGGAACAGACCACTGACTGCATGCTGGACAGCAAACTCACTTCCTTCTGCTATTTTCCAATAAGTAGCATATATTAAAGCTCAATCTTAAACGGATGATGAAAAAAAGAAGATGCAACACAGTGGTGGATGTGTGATTAAAAAATGTCTCTGTTGTCTTGGAAACATTCCCAAGAATGGTTCACATATGTTATCTTTCCTGCTGAAAAAAAAAACTTTAAAAGAGCCACTTAGCAAGATTCCTTGGTATTCATCAATACGAAACTTTGCTTTTTTTTTTTTTTCATCCATCTGACAACTAGGGGAACCTCAGTATGACCAATCACAAACGCTATTTACTTTCTCTCTCTCTAAAGTATTCAGATGTAAATATATACACTTAATATAAATATTTTGTATACACTAATGGAGAGACTGAATTTTTTTTTTAATTATGCCAAATATCACATCATTCTGATTTCTCTGACATGTTTTTCCAGAAATCAGAAATTAATGTTTACTAAGAATGATGCAGATGGATTGGTTCATAATTAATTTTTTTGCACTCCATGATTGGAGTTATCAAATGTTGTGCCATTAACTGGAGATTTTCATTCTTTGGTGGCGCTTCTACTTTCTAGTTTTATGTATGGGCAGTAATTGATGGATGGAAGATTGTGTATAAGGAGAATTTCTTGTGAATCAGTCCTTGGTTTTTAATACAGGATAAGATAGATACGATGTGAGCAATGGTTAAGTTGATGTATTATTGGATAGCTGAACTATTTTAATGTGAAGTCATTTTTAAAATTTCATGGATGCTGAAATGATTACTTTTTTCAAGCTTAGAAAAGTTAAACTGATTACCTCTGTTCACACCCATGTCTGAGAAATTAAGCAATGAGTGTGTAAGATGTGAAGAATTAAATAAGTTGAATGTCAATGGTTAGTCAAAGAACAGTGTTTCTCAACCTTGGCAACTTTAAGATGTGTGGATTTCAACTCCCAGGATTCCCCAGCCAGCTAAGCTGGCTTCCTCGGTGCTGGCTGAGGAATTCTGGGAATTGAAGTCCATATATCTTAAAGTTGCCAAGATTGAGAAACACTGTATAGAAGAAACCTTTGACACAACAGGACTGGGAAGGAATTTGACACATTTTGTAATATGCTTTTGTACACCAAAATGAAATGTTACACAACACTATAACAGTGGAACAGCTAGTAAAGGAATATGTCAGAATAACAAATAAAGGGTATAGACCCTCAATAGTCTACAGATTCCTTTTTATACTGAGATAATGTTCTTGCTAATCTTTGCTATTCTTGAGATAATCTGTTTGCTAATTTTTCCTGCTATAATAATTCAGAGTTCTGGATTGCAGCTAAAAGACATCTCATAAACTCTGTATCAGCTATGGCAAGCACTTGTATTTCAACAAAATGTAGGAAAATTAATAGCTGTCAATATAATCCCATACATATTTATTCAGATTTAAGTCCCATTAAGTTCAGTAGGCTTACTCTCAAGTAAGTAATAGGATTGTAATCTAATTTGCAAATTAACCAGAGTCTGGTATTTATGTATCTTTTTTCAGAGTTCAGTAAAAGATGTTTTGTAAACCATTTGGATGATTCTATAGTAAAATGTTGGCATGAAAAATTACTGAGGCAAATATGTTTCATTTGTCTCCAAAATTGCTGCCTTCAAAAAAAACAAACCCTGAAAGCTAAGCTTCTCCTGAGAGCTTTTGGTGTTTGAATTGTGGTGGCACAATAGTTAGAATGCAGTATTGCAGGCCACGTCTGCTGACTGCCAACTGTCAGCAGTTCAGTTCTCACCCGCTCAAGGTTCAGTTAGCCTTCCATCCTTCCAAGAGCAGTAAAATGAGGACCCAGATTGTTGGGAGCAATATGTTAACTCTAAACTGCTTAGAGAAGGCTCTAAAGCACTATGAAGCAGTATATAAGTCTAAGTGCTGTTGCTATATTATACTGGTTTATTTGCTTTATTTGTATGTTAGTTTATTGTTTAGTTTGTTTAATAAATGAATCAATCAGTGACTATATCCCCATTAATGGAAATAATATGTACCAAGCTCATGAATAATATTTAACTGGAAAAGGACTCTTTGCTAGCTGGAATATTAGTGTTTTTGTTAAGACTCTTACTATATAAGGCCAGAATTTCTGGCTGGAAGCAGTAAAATTCCTTTGTAACTTAAGAATCCCAATGGGCTTGTCCCAGTTACAAAAAGTAGCCAGCCAGGTAACTAAGCTATGAAAGAATGAACTCATTAAGTAGTGGTTGCTTGCTCTTTTGGTTTTTGTTCCAGTGGAAAGTGCCAAGTTACATATTGTTTATTTCTTCATAAAATCGGTGTCCCAAATCTTACAGGGACTCTTGTCTGAGATCTGCAGCAGTGCTGAAAATACAAAAGTCAAGGCAGATTATTGTCAGCAAGTAGATAAAACTCAGCTTTCTAGGGCACAAAATAACCATCTTATTTTATCTAAGATGTTTGCTTCAAAGTACTGAACCACAAAAAATTAGCTTTGGATTAATCTTGCTTGCAGCTACAATTTTAATGCTTGCTTGCCTTATTGTCTGTAAGAACCATACCTGAACTTTAGCAGTAAAAAGGGAGACATTGAATGTACAGAATGGCCAGGAAGGTGATGAAGTGGGTAAGCATTCTGTTAACTAGATAACAGAGGCACTTTATTATCATTTTAAGTGTTGAGTTTTAGAATTACATAAGAGAAAGGTTCCAGTTAAAAACCCTTTGAAATAATAGGTACACTGAGAAGAGTAAGAGTCAGGCTGCACTAAAACCACGTTTTGTGTCTCTGAGAGGAAGCAAGAATTATTTTTTTGTAATCTGAATAAAAAAGTTGATGTGTGCTAAAATAATTCAGCAACAGAAAGTTCTGCATTAGAATTTCCTGTTGCTGGTTTTGCATCTTCTTCAGGGTGCACACTTATCAGATACAGTAGTTAAAACATTTCTATTTTACCTAATGTGAAGTTAGCACTTGAGATAATTTTCCTTCACTAAGTGATGGTAACAGATTATGGGAAATTGAGACACCTTGTGGAGAATCTGTGATGCCAAAGCTGGAAAAGTATCTAAGACCAGAACTTCATTTCATCTTTGTATATACAAGGACTCCCTGCATATCTTTATGTAAAACAATTCATACAGCTTTGGGGCTAGGATGGATTCATCAATCAGACTAGAAATCTGGAATGAATAAAGTATTGAGGATATTTATGAGCACAAGGATGTCTAAAAGTAAATTGTAAAGCAAAGAATTTAAACATTGTATAGCTTCTCCAAGCTATGTTTTGGGGAGATGACTTCTTAGCAAGCAAATACTTTCTCCTATTCTGAAAACAAAATCTATAAGGAATGTCTGGGATTAGAATTTAGGCTATGTTGAAACACTTTGCTTATGTGTGCTTTTTAAAAGGTTTTTTTTTTTTTTTTGCAGTTTGCAGGGAAGAAAATTACTGATACATTTTCCAATGCCAAAGTAAATATAGCTGTAAATATCCAGGGCAGTGCAAATCAATGTTTTCTTACTGCTGTTCTTTCCTTGTAACTATTTATATTTTCTCATGTAATCAGAATGTATATTTTGTACAGCATGTATAATATGTTTGTCTGTTGTAATATACCTTATCCAATAAAGGAATACACAATTAACTTTTTTGGTTTGTCATGATCTAATTGGGAGGTGGGAAGTCTTCCGAACAATTGCATAGCCTGCATTACTTGTGTTGCATGTTTGAACATCTGGGCTTGTAAGTGGCTGCCTTGAACTTGTAGCATAACTAGAATTACCTAACAAAATGAAATTCAATGGTGAAAAAGTAAGGTTCTACATTTAGGCAAGAAAAACCAAATGCACAGATACCGTATAAGTACTACCTGACTCAATAGTACTAACTCTCAGAGGGGTCTTGGAGTCCCAGTGGACAATCACTTAAATATGAGCCAGCAGTGTGCTGCAGCTGCCAATCCAGTCCTAGGCTTCATTAATAGAGGGACAGCATCAAGCTCGCATGAAGTGTTAATGTCAGTCTATATTGCTTTGGTAGGACCACACTTGGAATACTGCATTCTATTTTGGCTTTCACAACGTAAAAAAGATGTTGAGACTCTAGAACAGTGATAGCTAACCTTTTCCAGACTGAGTACCCAAAGTGCGTGGGTGTGCATGCGAATGTGTATGCCTGAACCCCCAAAATGTAATGTGTGTGCAGACCCTGTGCATGTGCGCGGCCCCCTGCATGTGCCCTTCTGTGCATACGTGCGTGCCCCCATGCACACACCCTGCCCCATGGATGTGCGCGTGACCCCCCCACATGCACCCTGCCCCCTCGCATGGGCATGTAGCCCCCGTGCACGTGCCTTGCACAGTAGAGCACAGCTCTGCATGCACAGCAGAGACCCAAAGACCAACTGGCCAGTGGGAGGCAGGCGTGCTTGCGCCTTGGAGTGACCTGGGGGGGGGGGGCGGCTTGCATGCCATCAGAGGGCC
>JANHFM010001427.1:0-10467 GCA_032468115.1 Grayia smithii | reverse complement strand
TAGTATTATGTTAAATTTATATTTTAAATTTTAACTTATTAGATTTATTATTATATTTATAGAAGTGTTTTATTGAACGTTTTGTCTGTCTATTGTGAGCCGCCCAGAGTCCTCTGGGAGATGGGTGGCATATAAATATAATAAATAAATAAATAATAAATAAATAAATAATAAATAAATAAATAAATTCCAACTTCGCAAGATCTTTTTTTTCCATGAGAGGTTGGAATTGATTGATTGAACTTTTTTTTTTATTCCCACAAACTTCCCTGCACACGACAGCAAGAAATGCAACAGAGAAATGCAACAGACCTGGAAATCAGGTAGCCAAAGATATGCTTGAGGGAAGTAAGGGAATCTGACCGGTGGTGGGTGGGGCAAGCTCCATGGGCATGGTGCTGTGCTGCGATGGAGAAACAGAAAATGGACCAGGGAAGGAGGAGGAGCTGGGAGAAGAAAGGGGGAAAGCAGCCTCCTCCTTCCCTCATGCTGGCCACTCCATTTCCCATTTTTCCATTGCAGCACAGTGCCCAGGGTCTATTTTGATAGGGGGGGGGAGTAATTTAATAACTGGTTCGCCCAGGGTCAGGTTGGCCATCGCAAGAGGCTTGTTCTGCATGTGCGGCAGAGCTGGAGAATGGGGATGGGTGACACCTCCCACAACAGCGAACCTGAACCTGGGCAAACTGGTTGTTAAATTATTTGAATCCCACCACTGCTTTTACTGCTTGGAAAACACACACCAGGTTTATTTGCAAAGTGGCATTGCTCTATGCAGAATTGGTTTCTTTGTCTCTCTCTCTCTCCCTTTCCCCCCCTCCCTCTTTTATCAGCACTTCCTTAATCTGCTGGGCCTTTGGCTTGTTTTGCTGGAAGACTGTTAGGATTGTCTCTTCTCCCCCACTTCCTTCCCACTTTCTTAGAAACAGAAATTCACTGGTGTAATCTGGAAGGGAAACACAATGATGAGCCATTGAAAAGTTCAGGCAGTGCTCCTTCATGCCTCTTTCTGCTTTCCTGGATCTCTGATTGGGAGTTTACTCTGGAGCAGATGTAGAAAGCCTCTTCAAGTGAAGGTTTCTCTGTGTCTTCTGATTTTCCCCTGGAGCAAAAGTAAGACTCTTCTAGTGAAGGCTTCCCTGTGTGTCATCCTGTTACCATTCCCCTCCCCATTTCCCATTCCCATCCGTGTAAAACTTGTCTTCCATGAAACTGGTCCCTAGTGCCAAAAAGGTAGGGGACCATTGGTCTATGATCTTGCTATGAAAGTGAATACAAGAGAAAGAGATGTCATTGATAATCAGAAAGGATGCCCTGGTAATCAGAAAGAGTTCCGGTGTGTTTAGACACCAGACACTAAAGAGTATTTAGAATACAATATTGCAGACTAGCTAATGGCCAGCAGTTTGATTCTGATTGGCTCAAGGTTGACTGAACCTTCCAATCTTCTGAGGTTGGTAAAATGAGGACCCAGATTGTTGGGGGTAATATACTGACTCTGTAAACTGCTCAGAGAGGGCTGTACTGTACTATGAAGTGGTATATAAGTCTAAGTGCTATTGCTTTAATCTTTTTTTTTAACAAAATGCTAATTAAGATATATTCCCAAACTTAGGAATCATGCTGCTATGCAACCAAGAATTGGGCAAAAGGAATGAATTATTATTGCTGCCTCTCTAGGAAATAAACTGGTGGAAGAAAATGTCCCTGAGCCTTAGAGCCATGTTTGAGAAATCCCAAGGGCAACTGAAGTCTATTTGCTTTCAGTGCTCTGCCAAATTCAGTTCCCAAAAGCTTTATGTATATTGAGAAGATAAAGAATATAGAAATCTGGCAGGCAGTACTAAGCTAAATAGACAAATCTGTAAGTTTTCTGACTTCCCAAAACTAAGTTGAAGAACCTACACTAAGAGACAGAAAGCCTGCTAACCTCTGGAACATGCTACTTTAATAAAGTTAATATAAATTTTGTTCTGAACAAAAGAAGAAGATTCTGAACAAAGGAAGAAGATTAAGCAGAGATGCAGTCAAACTTAGAGTGATATGGAAGGTAGCATGTCACTCATATTTGATATCCCTGAAGAGCCCAAAGACAGATTGGTTTCTTCAGTCCCAGAACATCTGTAAAACATTCAGACCATCAGATCTTTTGTTATCTAATACTGCCCAATAAACTTTACCAGTTGACAGTTTTGAGCCTGAGTCTACACATTGGGTAATTTCACCTCCACTTGATGAATAGTGATGCTGAGGTTCTTGTTTGTTTGCTTATTCTGAAATCAGATCATGTTTATTCTGTGTTGCTTTCCAGTTCTGATAGATAACTAATTGTTGGCAGATGTGGCAAGTATTTGGGCCAAGATATATTGTTTGCAGTTCGGCCATAGCTGGTAACAGGCAGCTACAGCTGTTTTTTTATCAAAGTCCTGTATATGTTAGACATCCACCTGGCAAAACAAGATTCACTCATATGACCTTTAGCTAAAAGCCTGAAATAGGGGACGTTCTGCTTAAGTAATACTAGAAATAAATCCTGAAAATACCTAATTAAATTAACAAATTGCCATGAAATGCTAATTTGTGTTTATATATGCAAAAGGTTTGGGGGTCAAACAATGGGTCATATAGAGAGATATTTTAGGCTTACTTGTCAACTTTGATTTAAAACTTAAATTGCACAATGAGAACATTCATTTTTTGAGACAACTTTTATTTTGTGCAGTGTAATTGATGAATATGTTTTAATATGCTTTAATATGTTTTAACTTGGAAAATACCCAGCATGCTTTTGTTTTCTTGACCATTGTAACTCATTTGGACACCCCAGCAATAGGAAATAGCTTAATTTTTGTTCTGAAGATGTATTCCTATATGTCAACATTTTAAGAAAAGGAGTAAAATATGATATATAGAGTTTGTATTTCTCTTCATTTATATAAACCTAAGTTAAAAATAGTTTTTAAAATAAAATTTGAGATTTCTTTTTTCTTCCCCACCTCCATATATATTTATAAGATATATGATTCATTTTATTAAAAAAATCAAATTATAAACTTATCTATACTCAGTGAAGAAAATCCCATTAAACATGTTAGGGCTTACACCCAAGTAAATAGATAGGATGACATTATTAGGATTTTTTTTGTTATAGTGAATAACCCTGACTACACTTAACTCTGCATTAAATTGTAGACTTAATTTACTTGACTGTTTGGAAATAAAACTTAGAAACTGTTCAGATGGTAAAAATTGTGCCATGTTATGTGTCAGTGTTATTTGAATTGGAACATCTTCTGTTTTTAGTTATATAATTCAATTCTAGCCCATTACTGATTCCATCCCTTGAACTATTTTGTACACAAATCTCTCTGTCAGCAAAAAAATATATATGCAGTTTTCCACATTGAATTTCATAGACCAATTTTAGCATAAATACCTGTAAATGTATAATAGATAAAAATAGACTTATGTCCCATAGTTCACACTTTTTAAACAAGAACACTCCACATAAAGTGATCCTATTTCATACTTTTGTGACAGATATAGGCACAAAATATTTGATATCAATATTTGAATAGTGATATTTAGAACATAGAGAGCAGCCTTTTACCTCAGTTGGACTAACTACAGAAGAATAATTTTGTGGTTTCCCAGTGCTTTGAACTGTATCTTCTATAAACACATCACAAATAATTATAGGTAATATAAAGTGTCATGTTTCAAGTGTCTGACATAATTCAATTTTACTTAGCCTAAAAGGATTGAATCTGGCTTATTTATGTATCAATAAAGGAAAATGTGTGGTTCAGGGAAATGAGGGGTCCTTGGTGCTCTCTGAGCATGGCTGTTTTCTTGTAGATTTTTCATTCCCAAACTAGATAACATCATCATTGCTAGCTGATGATGCTACCTAGTTTGGGTAATGAAATGTCTGCAAGAAAAGAACCAAACTAGGAAAGTATCAATAATTTAAACTCAATCTATGGTCTACAAATAAACGAACCCTTTTCAAACAGCGACCACAGCATGATTAACTTTTGCCTCAATTTATGTCCTTACAAGGATGATCATAATGACAGAATCCCAAAGAATAACTTTAGAAAAGCCAATTATGATCTCATAACTGATGACCTCTTATCTCTTGACTAGCGAACTCTGTTCACTAGTTGCATCACTGCCAATGACCATTATAACATCTTTTTACATGAGGTCAAAAGAATCATCAAACTACACGTACCACTAATAATCCCCAAAACCAGGAAAAACAAATTACCCATAACAATAAGAAAGCTTCAGTCCCAAAAAAATCTCTTTGGCGCAAAAACAAAACTGGCTATGTAGCTAACTTCAAAAGTTGCTACAAATCCTTATGCTGACAGATAAAGGCAGAATGCATCAATTATCATAGCAAACAAGAGGAAAACCTACTACTCACAAAATCCATCTGGGCCTTCTATAATTTTTTAAACAAGATTCAAGATCCATTCCACCACTAAAAGGGCCAAACGGGAAGGACTGTAATGATGAAACCGTTAAAGCCAACCTCTTCAACACTTTCTTCAGCTCAGTCTTTGTAAACAGCAACAGATCATGTCCCACATTTCCCAATCGGAGCACAACTAATCACAACAATCTATTACATGTCGATTTCACAGAATATGCCATTGAAAAGGCACTACACAGACTAGAACCATCTCTGTCTATTGGCCCTGATGGATTATGTGCCTACTTCTTAAAGAAGCTCTCAACCACCATAGCAGAACCTCTTAGCATAATCTATGAAATATCTTTCAGAACCAGCTCCTTCTACCTCTGGTCACTAGCCACGTTCATCCCTATCTTCAAAAAGGGTGACCCCAGCCTAGTTGAAAATCACAGACCAATCTCATTATGTTGCGTCACATGCAAAGTCATGGAATCAATCATAAACCAATCCATTACCCTCTGCTTAGAGACAAACAACCTACTCTCTAACAAGCAGTTTGGCTTCAGAAAAAAGTTGTCCTGCAATCTGCAACTTTTACACTGCAAAAACATATGGATATTACAACTTGACCAGGGTAAAGCAATAGACGCAATTTATATAGACTTCTGCAAAGACTTCGATTCAGTAGTGTAGGACAAACTACTTCTAAAACTAAAATCTTATGGCATTTCCAGATCTCTGCATAAGTGGATAACTGCATTTCTCTCAAACAGGCAACAAGTAGTCAAAATAGGGAATGCCCTATCAAACCCTGCACCTGTTAACAGCGGTGTCCCCCAAGAAAGCATTTTAGGACCCACACTCTTTATATTTTACATAAACGACCTTTGTGATCATATTATAAGCAACAGCATTCTCTTTGCTGATGATGTAAACACCACCAACAGTATTGCTGCCCTACAAAAAGACCTTAACTATCTGTCAGAATGGTCAAACAATTGGCAACTCCAAATCTCAACTAACAAATGCTCTGTCTTACACATTGGCAAAAAAAAATCAAATCAAAAATACAAGCTGGGCAGATACGACCTTGTAGATGACCCTCGCTTGGTCAAGGACCTTGGATTACTCATCTCAAACAATCTAAGTGCCAGAACCACTGTAACAGCATTGCCAAAAAGGCATAACCTAATCTTGCATACCTTCTTCTCTGGTAATATTGCACTATCAACTAGAGCATACAACTAACTAGGGCATACAAAACATTTGCTAGACCAATTCTCGAATACAGCTTATCTGTCTGGAACCTGCACTGCATATCAAACATCAATACAATTGAGAGTCCAGAGATATTTCACGAGAAGAGTCCTCCATTCCTTTACCCGCAATAAAATACCTTATGCCACCAGACACCAAATTCTGGGTTTAGACAATTTAGAACTACGCCGACTTCAGACTGACCTAAGCATAGCACATAAAATTATCTGCCACAATGTCCTACCTTTCAATAACTATTTCAGCTTCAACCACAACAATACACAAGCAAATAATAGATGCAAATTCAAGGAAAACTGCTCCAAACTCTATTTATTTATTTATTTATTTATTTATTTATTTATTTATTTATTTATTTATTTATTTATTAAATTTATATGCCGCCCAACTCCCAGAGGACTCCGGACGGCTTACCTGTTTAATTTCCAAACATGAGTCTTGACCATTGATTACACCTTTTATGTTATACCATAATGTTCTAGAATTCATTGTTCCCACTGCAGATTTGCTAACTTGCTATCTAAAATGTTCCAAAGCCCAAATTCTGTCCTATTCTTTATCAACCATTTCCTTAAACTGCCGCTGCTCTGATATTCCTATTGGTGTCATGATCTTTAACCAAAGCAACAGAAATGCTATAGAGGTTGTTTCATTCTCCAATAGCCTCTGGCCATTTCTTTAGCCATACCCAAACAGCTTTTGAAAGGCAACAGTTAATTTTCCTAATAAATATTTTGCAATTTTACCATTGTGAAAGATGTGCCCCAGGAAACAAGCACTATAGAAAATTAATTCAGAAAAGTCACAGAGTCAAACATCACTAGTTGGAAAGAATGGCAAAAGATCATCCAGCCAAATTCTACAGTTATTAACTTTGTGTTTCAAACAATGCACAGAGGAATTCTGCCAATCATTTTGTGTCAAGTTCTTTTGCAGCACAATCAAGGAATCAAACTGTTGTTGTTTAAAATGGCAGTTCTCCTTATGTGGCAGATGAGGAGAACTGATTAAGAGCTTGTTTAAAGCTTCCCAATTCTGATAGTGGCAATTTTAAAGAAGGTAAAGATTTATGCACCCACATGGGTGGACCTTTTTTAGAGCCGTTATTAATTGCACCTTTTGTTTTGCTCAGCAGTAATTTATATTTGAAATTCACTTCATTAACAATTTTATTTCATCTCTGCCAAATGAGATTTGGTAAGTGTTAAGCATGTGTCATCTGTGAACTTTTTTACAAATTGTATTGTTCTAGGATTGTCATTTCTCATTACGAAAAGCCTCAGCTTTTGCTAAATTTGCATTTGCAGTTTTAAAATGGTCTGTTCATAAGTTCTGAAATGGAGATCTCCCACAGAAATAATATATAATATAATATTATATATTCATATTGTTATTATTTCCAGATAGTTCCTTTCAAAAACTTATGAACAGGCCATTTTAAAATTGCAAATGCAAATGTATATTATTAAAGCAATATTATACTCCATTATTAATTATGATATTATAATATATATATATTATATATATAATACAGTATATGTTGGTTAAGATCAGAAGTGTTAAAAAACTAGAGGTTTTATTTTAGTAATTCAAGAACAAGCTTTGCATGAAGGTGAACATTCAACATGTAACAAATAATAGCAAAATATTGCCTTAGTAGTGAAAAGGATGAAAAATTGATTATTTGATTAGTGGCCACAGCAAAATTTCAGAAACTGACTACAAGTAGCATCATGACCAACTTGCCAAAATTATTCATTGGTAACCAGTGGTCTGATTTGAGTATAAAAAAGAGAAAAACTACTGGGATCATAAATTTAAGAAACTTTTGGAAATAACCAGGTTAAGATCATATGGGACTTTATAATCCAAACAAACAGGCATGACATTCCTGACAACGGTTACAGGTAGTCCTCAATTTATGACCACAACTGAGTCCAAAATTTATGTTGATAAATGAAGCAGTTGTTAAATGAGTTTTGCCCCATTTTACAACCTTTCTTGCCACAGTTGTTAAATGAATCACTGCAGTTATTCAGTTAGTAACACGCTTGTTAAGTGAATGTGACTTCCCTATTGACTTTACATGTCAGAAAGTTGCAAAAGGAGATCATATGTCTCCAAAACACTGCAACCATTCCTAAATATGAGTTAGTTATCAAGCATCTGAATTTTGATCACATGACCATGGGGATGCTGCAATGGTTGTAAGTGTGAAAAACAGTCATAAGTCACTCTTTTCAGTGCTATTGTAACTTTGTAT
Source organism: Grayia smithii (assembly GCA_032468115.1). NCBI lineage: Eukaryota > Metazoa > Chordata > Lepidosauria > Squamata > Grayiidae > Grayia > Grayia smithii. The sequence goes on along the minus strand of JANHFM010001427.1, from coordinate 2,503 downwards.
GGTCACTAAATGAACTGTTATAAATTGAGGACTATCTTTATTAAAAAGAAGAAAATCGGGTTCATTGATGTTGCTACACCAGATAATTGAGGAAAACAATGGAAAAAATTATGAAATACTGGGATTTGGACATTGAAGTTGAATGTTTATGGGAAAAGAAATCCATTGTTATACCAATCATATTAAATACCCAAAAATCTTGAACGGCACTTAAAAAATCTGCACATTAACAAAATTCCCACCTGTCAATTACAAAAGGCTACACTGCTTGGATCCACAGCATACTACACTGATGACACTCTAAGTCAGGGGTGTCAAAATGGCAGCCTGTAGGCTGGATGTGGTCATGCCAACCCCAGTTCCATGAAGGCAAAAAATGTTGTAATATGTCATGTGACATCAACATGTCCCAGCAAGTTTGACGCCTGTGCCCTAAGTTTTTGGGAAGAACTCAATGCACATGAAGACCTATACCAGCTAAAGAAATGACAACTGTGATTTCACATTATTGTGTATAATAATAATGAGTTTGTCTATAGAGGATCTATTCTGGTATGCCAGCCTTTGCTTTGGTCCAGCAGCCTGGCACTATCTTTTTTCTAGGATAATAAAATTGTTGAAATATTTTATATTGTAGCTATTGTATAAGGCTAATTCGGTCCCTTTTAAACCAGTATAATTTGCTTGCTCTATCAATGGAACAGTTAAAGTATTTATCAAATATAGTGAGCCACCACCAACAAGAACTCTCCAGAGGCTTCAGTAAATGCTTGTTTCTATACTTTTACTTCCAAGATTATGAAGGGTTTTTTATTGTCACAAGAGATCAGTTCTCCCTGTGATACACTGGTGTAATTCACTGCAAAGCCAAAGTGTAAACATATGGTTGGGGTGATAGAGTTACAATTATGGTGCCTGGAGAGGGAAAGGAATGTGGTTTGTTAAATGTCCAGTTGTTGGTTGATACCCCAATGTCTTATCATAACCACTAGTAGATGAGGATATATAGATAAAAATGATTTTTTATCACTTCAGGGAGAAGACACTGCATTCATTGCAATGACTGCCTTGAAGTGGGAAGCTTCCTCAGTGGAGTCTAAAAGGTGCTTTTCCAAGAGGTGCTTTTTCAAGAAGAAAAACCAGAAAGTCCTGTTGCCTCTTGAAAAAGCGTCTTTGGGACAACCATGACCTGGATGACTGAGAATCTCCATAGACATTCTTCAGTGGGTTCTCATGGTGCAGGCACTGGATTTTCAAGCTTAATTTCAGTTTCTAAAAAGTGTTTGTTTAGTCCTAAGTATGTACCTTTTCCAATGGCCTGTTAATATATTTCAGGTTTTGGGAATGAGGTAATGGAATAGATCCTGCAAACTAGAAGCTTATTAACCACTAAATTAATCACTGGCACTTGAGCAGATGAAAAGACAAGCAGATGAAAATCCCAACACGATTGTGACAAAGCCTTGCATTTGTTCAGACAGCCCATCAGGAGAACATTGGGGTATCAAACGAAAGGAAAATGAAGAGGGTAAGGGTAAAACAATGGTAAAGGTAAGGGTAAGGCTAAGGCTAAGGGTAAAACAATGACACTGGAAGAAACCAGGATTCTAAAGTTAGGCAGACAGTAGCAGTTACTTTCATACCATCAAATAAGAAAAAAAAAAGGGTCATCCAAAGGAAGAAATTGATCTGAAAAATACATGATATTGTATATGAAAATGCAAATTTAGAAATATTTCTGTATTTTGAATAGAATACAACACATTTTACCATAATCTGAAAGATTAATAGGGTGATTTGTGTGCCTGCTCAGTCTTCTGTCCAACTGCTAGCAGTTGATGAATATCTCTAAACGGCTGGTTTTTTTCATGGTTTTTTATCTGTAAATTGGAGTGATGCTGGATATCATTCAAACCACCTTAGAATGGAAAACTCTCTTTGGGATGTGTAAAGGAAGCTGTAAGGCTTAAGACAACTTCAGTGAAATGCTCAAATGCTTTCCGGCTCTCTGAGTAGTCAGTTACCAAGCAAAATGATCTTCCTAGGATAAGTCCAATTGTGCTCATCTCCACAGTCCAGAATATTTCTGCTCTCAGAAAGCTGCAACACATTCATTTTGGGAGATCCACCTAGTACTTCCTTACTTGAAGTACAAAATTCCTAAAGAGACATTATAACATAAGGTTCAAACTGTGTCTTATGCAAGAGATTGATACTATGGGTAAAGAGAAGCAGGATATATATGGCTTAGATAGGACAAATAAATTGCATTGATAGGCAACAAAGAGAAAAGAGAAGTGAGCTGAGATTCACATACAAAGATAGCAATGATAGCGGAAAGATAGATCGGTACAATTTTTTTTTTTAAATTCCATTTATACCCTGCCCTTCTCCGGAGACTCAGGGTAGCCTATAACTTTTGAGCACAATTTAATGTGCTCAGCAAATCCCTTCATTCTGTGTATATGCCTGCTTATTAGGGATTTTGCCCCCCCCCCAAGTG
>JANHFM010001426.1:175722-189558 GCA_032468115.1 Grayia smithii | reverse complement strand
TGTTTTCTTCTGAAACTTTTCTTTTCTTGGATTTATCCATGGTTGGCCTACCGGGAGTTGAAAAGCTCAATAAATCGTGTGCTAGTGCGTGTCGCACATTGGCGATTGTGACACATATTTTGAGTGTCAGGGAGCCGCAGCAGAGGGATGAAAGAGCCACATGCGGCTCTGGAGCAGCAGGTTACTGACCCCTGCCCTAGTGTATCCTGCAACTCTGATAGTTACAAATTGCTGATGGTTGCTTTCTTTTCAAAGAAAGCAACCATCCCAGGAACCATCCCAGACTGAAATTATCAGCTGGTACAGCACAGATAGAACTCATAAGGATGCCACCACTTGTAGTTTAAGATGGTATAAAATTGAAAAAATTCCAGGATACATCACTCCTTGAAAAGAAATATTGGAATTGATACTTGGATAAACCTTTGAGATTCAAAGGTGATTTGCAGATTCCATAATTTTTCTGGCATTGCAGAAGTAGCAGAGATTGAATGCTTTGAGTGATATAAATAGCCACTCCATTGCAGACTCTGTCTTCCACATTCTTCTCTCCTTATTCAGTAACTCATTTTGTCTTAATTTTATTCCATTATGTTAAACTCTATGCTCAGTCTGCCCAATAATTTCAGTGTTTTCATTTTCTCCAATAAATATATTTTATAAGGGGGGGGGGTTCTTTTCACTATTTCTCTGCCTCTGTATAATCTTATATGAGTGGCTCTTCATTGCATAATTTGTATTTTCTTGTAGTCTGCATTATGCATGTTAGTCTATATTTTTACATCACTGTCTGTCAAGTATGCAGTATGATAACACAGCCATACATATACAAGCAACATGAAGGCATCAATCCCAGAACAGGGTATCACATGAAACCTTTCACCCATTTTATGTGTGTCATTGCAAAGCATGTTAGAAAGACGGATTCCAATAAACCTATGACTATAGCTGCCATCTTCAGTTTTTTGACTCCCACACTATGTATAATCCTGTTAGTTTACATTTTTAATAAAACATTCAGTGTTCTGTAAAAATATTCAATCTGTGACCTAATAAATATCCTGACTTAAGTAGCAGTTTTTCCTCCCCAGTGTTTCAACAATCATTAATAGCAACCAGTACTTTATTTTTATGTTCTGGCAATGAGTATATTACTCATGTAAATGCTTTCTGTTCCTCTTTTTAATATCTTGCCATTTAACTACTTTAGCAATAGCACTTAGTTTATATACTGCTTCATAGTATTTTACAGCCCTCTCTAGGCAGTTTACAGAGTCAGCATATTGCCCCCAACAATCTGGGTCTTCATTTTACTGACCTCAGAAGGATGGAAAGCTGAGTCAACTTTGAGCTGGTGAGAATTGAACTGATGGCAGCTGGCAGAATTATCCTGCAATACTGCATTCTAACCAGTGCACCACCACGGTTATATGGAACAACTGTGATTTATGCCCATGCATGCTGATTGTTTGCCTAAATTTATTCCAATATATTTTTCATTAGCCTTTACTTGGAAAAGGAGGAAATCCCAGACATATTGGACTACAACAGTCAGAGTTCCTAGTAACCATAATTTACAAGTAACTTGGAACCTTGGGAGAGCATCAAACTGGGAAAATAAGTTGCTTTAATTTGGATCAAGAAAAAGTCAGTTTTATTTATTGACATGTAAATTTCTCTATGCTTCTTTCCCAATAAAGTTAGACATTTTGATTATAATCTATTGAATTCATATTTAAAAATGTAATAAAATATGAAATCACATTTCTATATAATTGTAGGAATTATAAAAGTAGTGGGAGGGGAGAACATGGGAAATTAATGAACATATGGATGAAATACAAAGGACAATATAATGGTAATAGACTCTCGGTGTTTAATCTTGCTGCCACATTCTATGAATACTGAAGAGTACATTTTAAATGAGATCAAAATGGTGTAATGTATAATTTGTTCCTTAAGATTAATATTGTATTGTAAGTCAGGACTTGAATGATACCAAGATGTCCACTCTAGAACATATCTGACCTCTAGAATGGAAAAGTCTAATTTTCTAACATTGTCTTTGGGAAGTTATTTAGCCACCCAAGCTTGTATTTGAGCTGAAGCTACTAAAGCTTGAGGAAAGAAATCACAGTGCTTCACTCTTTTGTTCAGTATATTTTTAGACAGCAATGATCATAGATCAGGCATTTCTGGCCTTGAAATTCCTAGCTTATTCCTAGCTTATGAATAGCTACTCTCAGATGAATAACCTATTTTTTCTATTCTTGATCCATCAGGGCTCTTACAGTATTTTTTGACCTTTTCTGTTTGTAAAAGTATTGAACATAGTTAAATGTCTATGGAGATTGTCAGTATCCAGGTCATAGTTGTCCCAAGGGTGCTTTTTCAAGAGGCAAATGGATTTTGTTTTTCTTTGAAGACATTTCATTTCTCATCCAAGAAGCTTCTTCAGCCGAAGAAACTTTTTGGATGAGAAGTGAAATGTCCTCAAAGAAAAACAGTAAAGTCCAGTTACCTCTTGAAAAAGCACCTTTGGGATATTGAACATAGCATTTAAAATTACTGATTATATAAATATTTTATATAAATAAATAAATATAAATTAAAAGTATATAAAATTATATAAAGCTTAGGAGCTTTATATAAAGCTCCTAATGCAGTTCTGTGTATAGTTTGGGTAGATTATTAATCATCTGCTAGCAATGCGATTTTATAATCTGAGATACAAAGAAGTTAACTGATAGTATTGCCAGAGAAAATGTGTGTGTGTGTGTGTGTGTGTGTGTGTGCCTATTGCAGCAATGGAACAGACAAAATATCTTTTTTTAAGGTGTTGATAGGAAGTTTTTAGCTCTGTTGCATGTGTTGACATGATACTTAGAAAATCTCTATTTTTAAAAATGGAACACTTTAAACTGTCAGATAATGAAAAAGCAGTTTGCTTGTTCCCCATTCACCACCACAAATCTTAATAGCAGTTTTATAGCATATGACTATATATATATATATATATATATATATATATATATATATGTCCTGAATGCACAGCTGTCTTAAAAGGACCAACTTCAATTGACAACTCTGAAAACTCCATATAAATAACACCATAATTCATCATTCTTAGAGACTGAAGAGCCACACTAATTCTTAACCCCTTTTCCCAAATGTCTTTTTTACTTTGCTTCATTGGGAACAACTTTTTAAATGGGCTATATAACATGCCAAAGAAGGTTAACTATATGAATCTTATACTTGCAAAAGGTCTTTAATCAAAAATCGGTTGGTGGAATTTATCACTGCATTTTTATGGCTTCAAGGTATATTAAATTGAGGAAACACATGAATGTATCAAAAAAGGGAAGAGAAAGCAGACACAACACCCATTTTCTGATGTTATCTTTTAAACATTTTAAGACATTACTGTGATGCTGAACTGCTAATGTATATTAAGAAAAATGCATGCATTATCGTGGTCAGATGAAAAACCTGTTCAATTGACATTGCTTAACAATAAAACAAAAACCTAAGTGAAGGACAATAGGAATTTAAATAGGCTGATAAGCTGTGACTTATGTTCAGTTTAGTAAAAGGCCATCCAAGGGACGCCTACAACTGGCTATAAATTATCATTAAAAATCCATAGCCTTTTGATATGTCTATCAATATCATGTTTATTAAGTTGCGATGCAGAGATCTTGCTAAGCAGGATGAATTTCCTTCATTATACAATATAAACTCACTCTTTGCTTAATCAAAGATTTCTTGCTATTCCAGAATAAAGAGGAAATCATCTTGAGCTTGGAAATTGTATATAGTTTTACCAATATTTATTCCTTTTATTACATCAATTTTTTGTTTCTCTCCTTTACGTGGCTTATATCAGTTGATGTGATTTTTAATACTGGTTTTTAAATGTAGCTTGGTTCAAAACAAATTCACTCAGCTTTGTCCTGGTCCTGTAGCTTTCATTGACCACAAAAATAATTTTTGGATGCTAAAAGGCTCTTCCAGGACATAATGACAGTTGGCAGTGGGAACTTCAAAGAGTTTGATAAATTAGCAGAATGTGTTTTTCCACCATCCACAGAATCCAAACTAAAAATGGTATCATCATTCATCATCATTACTTCAGACAATAAGCATCCTTCCAACTTAAACATTAATTAGAATCTGTTTTCAATTATTATTTTCCATTTAAAAATAAATTATGGATATAGAACCTCTTAGAAAAGCTAAACATCTTTGTATTATAAACTGTCATCAAAGGCAGGTTTTTTGAAGGTATTTTCTTAAATGATTAGAGTTTACTTATAAAGTCTGAAGAATTTCTAAATGTAGATTCTCTGAAAATATATACTTCAGGCTAGCAAAACCATCAAATAATTTGCCTAATAATTTTGTGCTTCTAATATTAATATTTTATAATAATGTATATTCATAAAGGAACAAAATCAGTGGGACTCTGATATAATCTTAAACATTCAAAATGAATAACCTACTTCAGAGTAAATACATTTTGGAAATAGAAGTAAAGCATTTAAAATATATTTAAAAAGGAATTCTATTAATGTAATGATTCCTTCTTCAAAAAACAAAAACAAAGAAATGCACTCCAGATTGAAGGAACATTGTTCCTGTACAAAGGACATCTGTATCTATTTTCGTAGATATACACAGTATGTTTGTAGTTTGTGTGTATGTGTACAGACATACACACACACATCTTTATGAAATAAAATTTTAAGTAAACTCTTATCCTCACTTGGTATATAGCCTAGAATTTTGTCTCTATTCAGAATTTAATGTTACAACTTTAGAATCATATGGTTCCAAGTAATGCTAAGATAAAGAAACTAGCCTATTTTGAGGGGAAAATATAGAATATTTCTTTATTGGAACAAATCTTGTAAAATTCTATTACATCTAATGTAGCTGGCGTTTTGTTAATAACCTAGAAAATGAATAGATTCATGTAAGCATTTACAAAGGCTAAGCATTAAAATCAATTTCATTGATTTAATACAGCTGTGTTCTGATCATCACACTGGAAAGAACAAAATAATTGTCTGTGATATAAAGATTATAAAACACAGTTCAAAATCCTCACCTATCTCATTTTCTTGTTACTTATTTTCTGTATTATCAATTCAGAATACTAATAGCAGCACATAAAAGTAGCTATAGTTTTTCAATTGATGAAGGAGTAAAAGTGTGTATAATTATTGGTCTAAATTATACCCTCCCACACACCATAAGCAATGGAAAAGCAACTCACCTATGCAAATTGTATCATCTTCCTATTTTTCTGAAAGGAAGACTTTGCATTCAGAGGAAAGACTAGTCAAATCTTAAGCCTGATTGGCTTACTCTATTTCTTTATATTTCTATTCTTGTTCCTTAAACTCAGAATCGGATTAAGCTATTTAATTCCCAAGATTATTAAGAATGGCCTACCTTTAATCAGCCTACAAATACCTACTCTCTTTTTCCCTCACGTGTATAGACAGATTCAGAACAGAATAAATTTTCTTCTTGTATTATGTTTGAAAATTAATCAAATGTAATTTTTTCAGACATTTAAAGAGACTGAATATTAAGCAGCAGCCAATTCATACTTGACTATTACCGTCTAGGTTTTTTTGCCTATTACAGTTGGGCATCCATGGAGTTTATCCATTTTGACCCATCCATGGAGGGTCAAAAAAGTCTAGATGGGGTCTACAGCTAGCGTGATTTAGCTCTGGCAGATTGTATCATCTGCCATCTTGACTTTTTTAACCGCCTAATGGACATTCCTGCCTTGGTATAACAGAAGAAAAACAACAACCACCAGGAAATATTTAAGGCTGGGAAGAAGTTTCACTGAATTTAATGGGTCTTCCAGTAATCATATATAAATTTTCTCTGCCAGGGATTGCTCCTGTGATGTTGTGACTATCACAGTACAACTAATTAATGACTCAAAATACAAACACTGCTTTAAAAAAAAAAGAATAAATGTTGAAAGAATTGCAGCTGGGACAAATTTCACTCATACTTTCTCAGTCTTAGGCGGGATGTCCTATCCCGTTTGAAAAAAGAATGGCATATCAGCATTTTAGAAAGAATACACACAATATGATGGGAGTACAAATATTGTGCAATAAGGTTACAGTCTTTAACCATAATAACTGAAGGAATGGAATTAAATTGTAGAACAGTCAAACTAAATTGGAAGGGATTGTAACTACTTTTTATGGGTATGGAGATACTATGTGATAATTATGGGGTTTTAAATGGACTATCTGAAAACGGCTGGGCCTGTTCAGCCTAACACAGGAGGTTGTTTGATTGGAATTGTATCCAGATTACTTGAAAAAAACAACAACACAACAGCTCAGCTCTCCCATGGGAAAGGTAGGAAAGTCCCAAATTGGCAATAAAAAAAGAAACAGAAATAGAAATAACTGCAGGCTATACTCTCCAGTTTCTCAAAAAGACCACATCTCTATTACTCAGTGACAAAAGGTAATGATACCTGCAGCAGTCAGGGTTAAGCCACATTCCATTTTTTCTCCTGAGTTCCACAGAGAGCATCCTTCATCTTGCAGTACAAAAAGGAAACCAGGTTCATAGCTGCTGGTTAAAACTTGGATTGTGCCATTTGTTCTACTTCCTGCACTTTTCTTGTTTCAGTGTTAGTCCGCAATACATTTAACTTCAATTTGATATAATTGGACTAGAGGTATTGAGCGAAGAAAATGCAGGGAACAACTTTGTTAGTGAACTCTCTACGGAGGCAAAATCTTTTTAATAGATGTCACACAGCTGAAGGGTTTAGGAAGACTTTATTAAAGAGCTCCAGGGGACAAAAAAAGCCAAAAGTCAGCTTGCTAATTCCAAACTTCTCTCAATTTAAACAGTTAATAATATTAATGTAATATTGATGACACATTTAGAACAATTCTTAATCTGGTATGTTGGAGCAATGTAGGAACCTGCTTAATGCAAATATATCCAGAAACCCCAAATTATAACTTGATGATTTAATAATGCAAATGGTAATGCTGTGCAAAACACAGCAAGCTTCCTACAAAAATGAGATTTTAGTTCGCATTGGTAATGCAATGTCTAATTCTTTTAATAGGATTTTTACAATTTTGTTTTAAGAATTGCATAGTACATTAGTAAGAATATTATACTGATACTATATTTACAATTTTGCTGTGTTTAATGAACTAATGATAAAATACTACTTAATATTTTATACCAGGCATCAGAAATCATTTCAAGTGTGCAATTTTATGAGCCCCATCCCCTCAAAAATTCATGTGAGCTTGGGTAACAATGTAGAGATTTTGTAAGATTTGGCTTAGAAGATTTTTGGATACTTCTCATTTAAAATTTTAATTGTATAAAAAAAAACCTTTAGAAGTCAATGGTCTAATCAGGCTATCATAGATACTACATATACAGTGCTTTCTAGGAGAAGACCCAACTTATTTCCTAATAAAATAAACTTTTATGAGTCTATTCATCAAGAAACTAGGCAACGTTTGATAAAATTTGCCAAAAGAACTGTAAGTATAAATATTAGAGGGAGTAATTACAGGAGTGTGGGGAATGAGAGGATTGGAAATTTAAAATTATTACTATAATTACATTAAGTTTAATTTTATCTTAAAGATGCAGTTATGATGCAATGCAAATATATAGCTTGCTGAATTTAAAGATTAGCATTCATTCCAATCCAGTGTTTTATCAACTGATGTGCGATGGCCTGATGTGGTGGCACAAAAATATTTTGGTTCTTTTTGTTGAGGATCTCTATTATCTGAAATGCAAAAAAAAAAAAAAATCAGAACAAGAAACTCACCCTATACAGTAATTGAAAATCAGTAGTTAAGATCAATACCCAACTGTTTTTGATAAGACATTGGGAAAATCTCATATCTGTTCATTACTTCTTATACAGGTAGTGTTTTCTATTTCTGGAATGATCTACTCCCTTTTTTATTTCTAAAATTGGTGAAGGGAAAACCACAGACTAAAAGCATCAGTCCCTTTTTTTTTGAAACATCAATATAATATTTCACAATGTTTCAACAAGCTAAATTTCAAAAAACAATGTATATCTGCTAATAATTCTTCACACTTGAAGAATTAAAAATGAACGAATGGAAAGAATCCATTAAAACCAGAAAACGTAACTGATCACTCTGCCAGTTCATCCAATCAATATGAAGGAAAAACATGGGAGGCAAATCACTTTATGAAATAATTGTCTCAGTGATATTTTACCTCATCACCGACAGCCTGAAATATTTTATGGAAATAGAACTTGTCCTAATAAAAATGGTCACCTCATTTATCTGATATCTCCAAGAAGGCAATATTGTAAAACTGAATCAGGAAGATCATTACGCTTGGAGTGAAAACCATGTATTTCTAATAGTCCTCAATGAAATGTATCTACACAACTTACTGGCAAGATCTATGGGCTCAACAGAGAAACAATTGCTTGTATCAATTCTTTGACCAACATATAATTTTCAATTTCAGTGTAATCACTGTACAATAAGGAGAGTAAGAAGTTTAATTTGTTTGAGTGAAAAAGCACATCCATATTGTATGCCCTAACCAATGCTTTCTGAGGACAATCAATAAGAAAAGGAAATTAAATTGAACTTTACCTGTTCTCTACTGAACCAGCGGGCATCTTCTATTTCAATGTTGTCAACTTTAATTTCGGTAGACACTGCAGCTGCTATGCATCCAATCATTAGGGAGGAGGGCATTGGCCAAGGCTGACAAGAGACATACTCAACACGGCCCACTTTAACTCCACTTTCCTCTTCTACTTCCCTTCGAACAGCATTTTCAATTGTCTCACCTAATCAAAGAAAGAATAGAACAGTTAATTGGCAAAGCTTAATGCAAAGATTGTACCTTGTGCTTTAAAGAACCCCAAAAGATATGAAACTTTCTTGAGCAATCATCTGTGGCTATTCAAACATCAGAGCATAATCTATTTTCAACAGAAAAATTCATTCTCAAAAAGCAAAAGAATGTCAAAGCAATGTAAGCTAATATTTTCAAAAGATGTAAACTGATTGCACATCTTTGGTCCTCTCCCTGCCAGTGCTTTTACCAGTGAGCGTATTTTTCAAGTCTAATTAAATTATTTCTATACCTCCCCCCCCCCCCAGGTTTTACTGTACATGGATAACTCATATCCAGCAAGATAAAGAAACTGAATCCACACAGCTCATGGGATCCATTGAAAATGAGAGTAACAGGCCATGTCTATGAAGGGGAGGGAATACTTGCAACAACAAATGTATTGCAGTGTCTTAAGGTTTGGAATGAGTTTTAATAATTTAAATTTCTAAAGAACAGACCTGTCTTAGAAAAAGATGTGCCAAAATCGTATTAATGGAAACTGTAATAGATTTTTATGCTAATCTTAATTAAAGACTGCAATGAGCTTTCAATTACTTGTTTGGCTTTATAGATTTCTAACCTCATTTTTAATTATCTGAACATTATTTTTCAAGAGTTGACGCGTGGGATCTTTGCATTTCAAAGCATGTTGAGAGTTCCAGTTCAAATAAAGAAAGGAAGACTCTCAAACTGCTTTGAGAATAACAGCTATAGACTGTAATTATGCAAATATTTTAATATTTCTTTAATTTTTAGCTCAGTGCATCTATTAAATTCAAACTAATGAAATGCTTTTGGATACGCATGGACTTCCATTAATGGCTTTTAATACAGCAGAACTGAACAATCTTTTTCATGCTGAGAACCAAACTGTTCTACTAAATGATAGACATATCGTACAGTCAAAAATTGACATAGCTGAAGGAGGGGAGGGAATCATTTAAATCTAAAAAAAAATAAAATCAAAACAGTCAAATAAAAAACAACACCAACAGTAGTAGAGTACTTAAAATGGCAGTTTGCAATTGAATTCTGACAGCATGCTATGAAGTTTAATAACATTATATGGGGAAGACTCTGGAGGCTGCATACACTGATATATAGGAAAAACAATCTAGTGATCACAGGATTTTTCTAGAGGTTGATGTTTCCTACACATTTCACCCCCATAACTAATAATCCTGATCCAGTAACTGTCAAAGCAATGCTTATTGCTGGGTACCCTCAAGAGCAGTAGATGTATTATTCCATAAGCATCTCTCGTTGGACCCAAAAGCACCATATATGCCTTATATGTCTTTTTAAAGCAACTTCAGCCAAATAATAAACATTTTAGGGATGTGCAGAAAGCTCTATGCACGATCCAGTTTTAAATAATTCACTTCCTCTCTCTCTCCCCCATCCCCCCTTTATCTGTAATCAGCTACTCTGGTCTGTATTTAGATTGAAACAGGACTGTTTTGTTCCAAAAATTAATCGAAGCACAGTAGTTCAAGTTTGAGGCAGGGGCAAAATAAGAGGAGGAAAAGGACATGGTAAAAGGGCTTTCCTGGCCATGTCACATAGGGATATCTGAAGCAGGGAAGAGAAAGTACTGAGAAGATAGGAGGAGTAGGATACACTGCATGAAAAGCAGGAACTGAGGGCAGATGGGCAAGGATAGAGAAAATCACTGGCAGACAAGAATGTGGGATATTATCCCAAAAAATTATCGTGTATGTATCCTAACCAACAGCCTAAATGTTGGAGATGTGATTGTGATGATGCAACTTATTATCACATATGGTGGTCATGTAAAAAGGTTAAAGCTTTCTGGATAAAAATATGGTGGAATATACAGAAGATTTTTAAGAGATAAAATTTACTCCAGTTATTTTTGTTGGGTATCACCACAGATTGTACTGTTATAGAGACTAAACTGATGTTAAACCTTACAACTGCAGCAAGACTTTTGGTGGCGCAATATTGGAAGAAGGAAGATCTACCTACTATAGAAGAATGGACTTTAAAAGTAATGAACTTTGCAAAAATGGCAAAAATATCAGCTTATATCAAAGATCACACACAAGAGAGATTTATTGTGAACTAGAAAAAATGGCTTGACTATATTCAAAACAAATATGGGACTGAAAAGTTACAAATAGTGTTTAAATGATAAGCTTAAGAAAATTGTTAATGGTTAATTATGTATTGAGGGAGTTAAAGATCGTAGGGGTTAAAAAAAGAGGCTATAGTTTGTTAACTTACAATTGCTTGAGAGGGATATTGTTTAACCCTGTGTTTTGCTTTGGGAAGTCAGGGGGTGGGGAGGGAGGAGAGGGGATAGGGTGTTAATTAAATGTATTGTAAAACTTTTTAATAAAAAAAAAAGAATATAGTTAAACCAGTCAGGTTAGCGATATTTTGCTCGTTTTACTTTTACTTCACTGGCAAATTGAACTGCTCCAAAACTTTCCCTTGCCACTTCTGGAGGGGAATAGGATGGTATTTTCCTCTTTCTTTCTTTCCAGAGGCTCCCTCGTCAAGCAAAGATAATTTAGCACATTTAGTTTATTTCAGGGTAGAGAGTGTATTGTCCTTACCCTGATCTAACATTGTCACTTTTCTGCTACTTCAACACTTGTTCTTTCGATTATTGGAGCTTCGGTTTGGCCATTAATGGCCAGCTTCTTCCCCACCTGTCCAGAAAGTATCCGCAGATCAAGCTGAGTGGACTGCTGTCCCCTTGTGATCAACGGGTGCCTTTCCAACTTAGTCACCCATTCGAGGTGACATTTGGCTCCAACGAGCCTCCAGGGTGGCAGAAAACAGCTGATTATCACGGATTTTTTCAGATCTCCATGGATTTCAGCTGTCAATCCATGGTGACAATCAGAAACTTGCCTTGCTTCATTCTTCATCACTTCTCCTTGCCGCCGTAATGGAGCAGGAGGCTGAGCAATGCATCAGTACAGTGGCCACAAAGCAAGGCAGTGGGGAGGGTGGAGACTATTTTTTTAAAAACCTTGCATTTAAGTTAAAAAGCAGCTCTCTTTTTAGACTTATTACACCTTTTTGAAGACTCACACCATTTTAGGAATTTATTTTTGTCTTAAATAACAAGAAGGTTTCTGACTTGTTAACAAATGCGAAATGAATAAGGTCCTGAATCACCACAAAGGAGAGAGGGAAAGCATATTGTAATTAAAATTGAAATACAAATATATTTTCTGCTATCTGAGGAATATTATAACTGTCATCCAACATGGTGGCACGTGCAGATACAGAGGCTGTTTGCTTCTCAACTCAGAATTTGGCTTTTAAGCTCTGTCAAAATGGACTGACTTGTTTAACAAAATGCGAAATGAATAAGGTCCTGAATCACCAGAAAGGAGAGAAAGAAAACAGATTGTAATTAAAATCGAAATGCAAATGTATTTTTCTGCTATCTGAGGAATATTATAACTGTCATCCAAATGGCGGCGTCTGAAATGAGGATTGTTTGACTTCAATGAAAATTGTTTGACCTCAAAGAGCATAACTGACTTGATGTAGCAACCGAGGAATTTCGTTGTTCCTGCAAGGGGACAATGACAATAAAAAATTATTCTATTCTATTCTATTCTATTCTATTCTATTCTATTCTATTCTATTCTATTCTATTCTAACTCTGATGACTGGAACTATGGGAATGGTCATCCTAGGACATCTGGAGGCTACAGGATGGTAAAAGCTGTTGATGTATATATAATCATATCCAAACAGGAGAATACCTGTTATTTTTCCATCTGTGCCAGATCTTCCTTGGCTACACTGCCTATTCCTGTTGTGCCCTATGCTGCACAATTATTATTCAGATAATAATATTATTCACACAGATTATTCATGAATTGGTAGAGGCATGGTAACAAGGTCAGCCAATGAATAGGCATAGCAACTAAGTCAGACAATTGGGAGCTGAGACAGACTGGAGCCAGGGCAGGTCTTAGTCTGCAGCTTCCGAGTCTGTGCAGAGAATTGAAACTGAAACCAGTGTGTGAACTTCTCTGCTCTGCTGAAATGAAACTTACTGTTCTCTTCTGCCTTGTGCTTTATTTGTGACTGCTATGTTGAAGAAGAATCTATATTGGTATTGTAAAACTTACTTCATCTGTTATTATGTATATAAAGTAGTTAATGAATCCTGTTGAATCAGTTATCTGTGTGTGCTTCTGGATTTGATTTATGCAAGAAACTCTGACACATTCTTAGCAGGCATGGTTTATGAATCCCATTCCAAAGTATCCAATTTCCCTTCGGCTTGGTTTAGGTAGAAATATATATGATTGCATTAGTTAGAAGATCACAGTCCTAAACCTTTTCCTTTAGAATGATTAACATTTTGTGGAACTTCCTATGCAGAGTAAGCTCCTGCTCCATCTTGATCATTTCTGTCCTGTAGAAACAGCTCCTGTGCTCCGGTCTGTGTCACTGTTGGAGGCGAATGTGATCATCTTACCCCAAGTCTGTGCTACAGGGGACGATTGCAGGTAAGTGGGAACACGGCAGCCATAATAAGCTTTGTTAGACTGGGAGTTCTTTTTTGTAATCTATTTTTATCTGAATTTTATCAAACCAGAACAAAGATAGAAAATAAAAAATAGAGGATAAGAGAGAGAGAGAGAGAGAGAGAGAGAGAGAAAGAGAGAAAATATTTATGACCTTCTGTCCTTTTTTCAGTCAAGTAATAATCATTTTAAAGCTTTCTCCAATTCTCCATCCCTTTTTAACCTCCAAATCGTGTAATCATCAAGTCATTTTTTCCTTCTTTCAACAAAAAGGGGTGTGCTTAAGTGCACCAGCATGCCTACCGTCCCTGTCCTAATGTTTCCTTTTATTTGTACCCATTTCATGTATTCATAACTATGTTTACACTTGTATCTGTTATCA
>JANHFM010001426.1:127680-142466 GCA_032468115.1 Grayia smithii | reverse complement strand
TTCTTGAGCGGCCACAAAACTAGCATATGTAGTTGAATTAAATGTTCTGTTTTCTTCTGAAACTTTTCTTTTCTTGAATTTATCCATGGTTGGCCTACCAGGGGTTGAAAAGCTCAATAACTTGCATGCTGGTGCATGTCACACATTGGCTGTTGTGACGCATATTTTGAGTGACAGGGAGCCGCAGCAGAGGGATGAAAGAGCCACATGCAGCTCCAGAGCCACAGTTTGCTGATCCCTGCTCTATCCCGTTTCTTATTGGGTAGTTTAAAAACAAAACAAACCCACCTTTCACACCTTATTCTATCAGTAGTTCTAAAGTCTTTAAACTTTCTTTTACAATCCCTTCTTTCTGCTTGCATGTTGACCTTCCTTTCCCTGTAGTTATATTTATGGCAGGTGCCTCTTTCTATGGACTTTAATTCCACAACATGGAATTTGGTATGCTGTGCTCACATTCTTATAATACCTAATTTGAAATTGTTTAATAAATGCCTCTCTCCCAGAAAGGAGGACAAAGCCCATATTATTGGAAAAAACTGCATTCAGAATCTCAGCAGGGAAAAAATTGAAGAATTGCTGCACTGGGCCTAAAACTGCCACCTTCTCCACAGTCTTTGGAACAGCTCTATTATTACAGTTGGATTAAGTGGGAAAAAAATAAAATAAAGCTGATTGCATTAAAGAAAAAAGAAAGCAAAAAAAAAAAAGATGCAGGCTGGGAAAAAAATGAAAAGTATGATCAACAGAAATAGAAGAGATTTGTAAAGATGGGTGTTTAGCATTCTCTGTGATGGTCCTCAATCCTGAATTTCAATGTTAGTTCTATCCAAGTCTCTGGGAATCTACCAGAGCACGGGTGGGTTCTACTTACCTTTACTACCAGTTCTCTTCATGCACGTGCTCTCACGCTCACAAAACGTGCTCCGCGCATGCGCACTTAATACACAACTAGAAAAAAGAACCCGAAACAAGCGCTCTGCACATGCGCAGAGCAGAAAAACAGAGAGAAAAGGGAGGAAAAAAAAGTAAGTACGGGCACACAGGTGGGCCCAGCTCCCAGCCGCGGAGAACTGGTTCGGTGATGTCACAACCGGGCCGAAACTGGGAGCAACCCACCACTGATATGGAGATGTGTGTCTGAAAACTCTCTGGATCCAGGGATGATATGAAGAACCCACAGAAGCCATTTCATTGGTTTGTCTTTCTATATGTGAATCAGTGGTGGCATTCAGCTGGTTCTATCCGGTTCAGGTGAACTGGTAGCGGCGGCTGAGAGTGGCTCCGCCCCCCCTGCCCAGATGTAATCACATCCCATTTATCCAGGTTTTTGACGCTCTGTGCATGCATGGAAGGTGTGCACTCACCTTTGCAAACAGGTAGCGAAGGTTATGTGCATACCACCCCTGATGTGAATGTAGCGATGGTGTCAAGCAATGGCATATCCAGACATAAGCTGGGAAAACAATCCATGTTAGAAAAGCTATTATCGGCCTCAAATCTCCAAGCGAGGACTGGAAAGGAAACATTTCACACAAGATGGAAAGAAGCTGGCCACAAACCAAACTACATTGCCAAACCATTTATGCCTTATTCACCTGCCTTTCTACCAACATAAAAGACCTGATGCTCTATTCAGAAGCTTGGTGCGCCACTAAAACCAGCTCTATTTTTCCTCTCCTTATCTGAAAAATCGCAGCCTAGCTGCAAATCTTGTAAATTTACAGTTTCTTCTCATTTAGCCTTCCCTGTCATTAAAAAAAAAAAAAAACCTTATTTGCAATATGCATTGTATAACGAAGTAGTAAATACTTCCAATTAGCTTTAGTGCCGTAGTCCTCCAAAACCTGACGTCTTTATGTTAATACCAAAGCCTACTTGGTATATTTTATCATGCATTAGAGATTTTAATCAGGTAATCTGCACGGCATCTGGAAACCCAAGCACAGGCAAAGTCCGTGGTAACAAAGGCACTGTAACAGTTCACCTTCACTGAAGAACAATAATGCATTATTAAATTCACTTTCCTGCTCAGTGGTTACACTTAGCTGACCACAGCAAATTTGCTCTCTGCCTGGTCTTCACAAGTTGGCAGAAAAATAGATTCTGTCACCTTTAACAGATTCTGAAAATGACAAGATGCCTCTCTTGGTTTAACTATGAGCCATAATCCTTCAGAAGTAAATATAATTACAAATGCCTTTTGTCACGTAATGCTTAGGAAAGATATTGCACGCACGCGGACGATGATGGCTGCAGATAGCACTCGCCTGCTTTGCTATAATTAAAAGCAGATATTGATCATGTTATATATCAGCACTATCTAAAGGTCCACATATGGGTATATCTATCTCTATAGCTTTCCTGGAGCAACGATGACATCATCGTTGCTGAAATATAACAATATACAAAGCACATCAGATGCAAAGGTCGTAATCTTGGCCCCGTTGTCCTACAAAGGGCCTGACAGCATAACCACCTCATCATTTTATTTGAAGTTTCTCTCGTTTTTTTGCTGAGGGCAAGTCTGTTTGCCGATCCATCACCGACCAGCCCATTAAAAGAGAATAATTAGGGCTGACGAGAAAATAATAGCGAAAATAATTTGGAGATTTAAGCCTTGTATGATTGTCCTCCCCAAAGTTCATTAGGAGAATTCGGAAAGTCTCCTTCATTTCTGTCACATCTGTTACTGTCACTGGATTTCTGCAGCTAGACATTCACTTAGCCTCTTCTGCAGTCCATATTCTGTGTCCGACAAACATTACTCTTTCGGTATTCCCCCACAAAATGCTTCTAAGGAGCTATTTAGAAGCAACTTCCTTTACAGGAGCCAGAATTGCTACTGGCAAGGCTCTTGTTGGTTCTGGTTATCTTCTTTGTATATGAGGCATGACAAAAGAGCATATGAGTAAGACACATCACTCGTCCTTATCCCAAGATAAGTCGTGCTGACTGTTTTGAAATTACCCTACAAAGCTTCTTAGAGCCTAAATGCAGCTGTTGGACAAGGCTGGGGAAATTCTCAAAGATAGTGACATTAAAACGTCTTCATTTCTGGTCAGATTCAATAAAGCATCTTATACGGTTCAGTGGTGAGGTCCAGAAGAGGGTGAAGAATGAAAAAGAAAGTAGGTGGGGGCAGAGGAAATCATCTAATGAAGGGAATAACAGAATAACAAACGTGGAAGGGACCTTGGAAGGTCCAACCTAATGTTCAAGCAGGAGACACTATACCATTCTGGACAATTGGCTGTTCAATCTCTTCTTAAAAACCACTAGTGATGGAGGAGCACCCACAATTTCTGGAGGCAAGTTGTTCCCACTGAATGATTGTTCTAACTGTCAGGAGATTTCTCCTTAGTTCTAGGTTGATTCTACCCTTGATTACTTTCCATCCATTGCTTCTTCTTCTACTTTTGGGTGCTTTGGAGAATAGGTTGACCCCTCTTCTTTGTAGTAGCCCCTCAAATATTGAACACTGCTATTGTGTCACTCCTAGTTCTTCCTTTCACTAAACTAGACATACCCAGTTCCTCCTTCTTCATGTTTTTTAGCCTCCAGACCCCTAACCATCTTTGTTGCTCTTCTCTGCACATGAGGCACAGCACCCCTTTTCAATCCTAGACATATACAGCAAGACCCACATTCGTCACATGCATATTTCCCCAGCATCTCTCCATATTCCACAAAACACAAAATACTTATTGATAAAGAAAACTACTGTACTTGATATTATGGTTTTGGTCTGTGACTAGAATCCAAGTACTTTCTAAGAGTCCTCCATGATAAAACACAATGTGTTTTAAGCACTGTTTTTATTCTGCAGGTTGGAAAAAAAAAAACAGTAGATGCTTTTCACTTCTCCATTGATTAAAGAAAGTTGAACTAAGCATCTTAAGCTTCCCTCTTCCCCTTTCCCCTCATGTTTAAGTAATTAATTAATTAATTAATTAGAGCCGATGTGGCGGAGTGGTTAGAGTGCAGTACTGCAGGCTACTTCAGCTGACTGCTAGCTGCAGTTCAGCAGATCGAATCTCACCGGCTCAAAGGTTGACTCAGCCTTCCATCCTTCCGAGGTGGGTAAAATGAGGACCCAGATTGTGGGGGCGATATGCTAACTCTGTAAACCGCTTAGAGAGGGCTGTAAAAGCACTATGAAGCGGTATATAAGTCTTAAATGCTATTGCTATAGTGCTATTATGAGGAATAGAAATCAACTTGAGATGTCCTAACTAGTTTGTTTGTTTTTTCCCCTGTAAAAACTCCATTAAAGGTTAGCTATCTTATGGGCATATCTCTTTCTTTATTTTTTTTTTTAAAAAGATCTCGTTTGTGCTACTGTGATTCTGGGTACCTGGTGCCTATGTTAAATAAGATGAAAACAAACATTTTAGAGATTATTCAATTTATATGTTTCTGTTTAAAAAAATAAACCTTAAGGTCAAACGGCAAATGAAAAGGCAACCTTCTAAAGGATGTGTTGATTCCTGGAAAAACCACTGCAAGCAATTGTTAAGTCTGATCTATGAACGTGAAGACTCTGAGCCATTCCGACAACCCGTTGATCTCTTTTCTTACCCCGTAAGTTTTACTTTTTTTTTTTTTTTTGAGTTTGGGAGGATGGGTAAAACAATTGCCTGACTAGGTGCAATCTTGTCTCCGAAGCTCTTTCCATCCAGAGTTTGGCCTTTCCACCAACTAACACAGGGTAGAAAAAGCATCTGGCACACTCTTAACTGATACTTGGGCTCCTAGTATATTTTGGATTCAATAAATTGAAAAATATTTTTGGAAAAAAGACAGAGAATTTGGCAGACCTGTGGGTGGATTGGCAGCAAAAAATAGTGGAGATGGAAATAACAGTTGGGTTGAGAACAAAGGATGTAGATGAAGATCCAAGGGAGGAGTATGGAAGGCAAGTTAAAAAGAGAAGAAGTTAAACTTCCAAGAGGATGAGAGATGATGGATAGAAAGGATCTTTTAAAAACAAAAACACCCCAAGATTGGCTGTACTGAGAATTAGAACAGATTAAGAAATTAGAAACGGGGAATATTGTTATACATATTTTTGCAGAACACATTTAAAGTGAATGTTAGAGGTTAAGATTAGATTTTGAAAAAGGATGTTACCAGATATGCTCAAGAATAATGTTATGACTATTAGAAGGATGTAGCTAATATTGAATAATTGAAAAAAAAGGAATATGTGCTGATATAAATATGTATAATAACATTAGACCATGTAAGTTTGACCAGTGTAATACTGTATTTTTCAGAGTATAAAATGCTTCGGATTATTAAGTCCGAAAAACCTACCTTTTGTCAGGAGGAAAACAAGAATAAAAAATCTGCCTCTGCCTCCCAGCAATTTGGCTCCTTGCAGCAAATAACCTTTTTCATTTTCAGCACAGCCTGATTAGCACAAGGGAAAAAAATCTGCCTCTGCTTCCCAGCAATTTGCCTCCTTGCAGCAAACAGCGGAGGCCAAAAATGGGGCTCGTGGAGGCGGCAGTAGGCAATGGCAATCCCTGCAGCCTGAAACAGCTGATGGTTGGGAGGCTGACAATCAGCTGCTTGTGCTAATCAGTCTGTGCTGAAGCTGAAACTGAAACG
The DNA here is from genome assembly GCA_032468115.1 of Grayia smithii. NCBI lineage: Eukaryota > Metazoa > Chordata > Lepidosauria > Squamata > Grayiidae > Grayia > Grayia smithii. Next base: position 136,850 of record JANHFM010001426.1, on the reverse strand, counting down.
GACTGTTTCCTGCAAGGACGTAAATTGCTGGGAGGCCGAGGCCAAAGGGTAGGGGTCGGCAGGTGGGCAGGGCTACATTCAGTGTATAAGATGCACTCAAATTTTCACTCTTTTTGGGGGAGGGAAGTGCATCTTACTTGCAGGACCACCTTCTGGCTTTATCCCACCGCCCTGTGCGCTCACACAGGGCTGCGCTCCTCAGGGTGCCATCTGCCAGATAGTGTCGGCGGGTGGTTCCCAGGGCGAGGGCGTTCTCTGTGGGCGCTTCGGCCCTCTGGAACGAGCTTCCTGCCAGCCTCCGCACTGCCCCTGACCTCTACTCCTTCCGGCGTGATCTGAAGACTTGGCTTTTTAACAAGATCAGCTGATGGGACTGGGTTTTTTATTGCATTCTTAATTCTTTTAAATTTTAAATTCTTAAATTTTTAACTTTTTCTAATATTTGATAATCTATTTGTATTGTATTTACATATATGGTTTTATTGATTGTTGCTGTTTGTCTTATATTGTGAGCCGCCCCGAGTCCTTCTGGAGAAGGGCTGCATATAAATACAATAAATAATAATAATAATAATAATAATAATAATAATAATAATAATAATAGTAGAATACAGTATTGTAGGCTAACTCTGCCCACAGTTTGGAGTTTGATCCTGATGGGTTCAAGGTTGACTCAGTCTTCCATCCTTCTGAGGTCATTAAAATGAGGGTCCAAATTGTTGGGGCCATGTGCTGACATTGTAAACTGTCCAGAAAGTGCTGTAAATCACTATGGAGCAGTATATAAGTGCTATTGATATTGCTATCACTATTTGCATTCCAACAAGTAGTTCAGGAAACTTGGTTTGTTTTCCTTAGTTAGAAATGCATTTTTTGGAAAGTTATACTGAACATGTATTTGTAAGAGCTCTGGTGGCACAGTGGTTAAATGCAGTATTGCAGGCAAATTCTGTCTACAGCCTGGAGTTCGATCCTTACATGGCTCAAGGTTGACTCAGCCTTCGTGGTCATCAACCTCATCTTTCTGAGGTTGGTAAAATGAGAACACAGATTGTTGGGGGCAATATGCTAATTTTGTAAATTGCCCAGAGAGTGCTGAAAAATACAATGGGGCAGTATATAAATCTAAATGCTATTGCTATCTCTTTATCTATCCAGCAGTCCTTCTATTCTAGGAGGTGGGAGGTATGCAGATAGAAACGGGAACTTTTAGCAGTTCTGTATGCAACTGGTATCTTCTCCAGATGAAATATTTGCCCTTTGTTTTTAGGCTAGATAAACTCCCCACACCCAAATATTTATTCAGAATACTTTTTATTTTTAACAGTGAATAATGTTTAATGTAAATTTATTTCATGCTATTTCTGGAATAAAGGCTTTCAGGTTATTTCGCATTCTCTAACTACAGACAAAGGTGATGCCACTTGCAACCTTTTAACCCTTAATGTTCTGGCTGCAAACCTGGCTGACTGTAAACTGAAATGTTCATCTATTGTGAATATCTGTCCACATCACAGAAGCAGAAATCCAAATCTAGAACAATTTGGCTAAGATACACGTAGCCTTTGGTTCTATCTTTAATTAAACCTTTCAACCATGTGCTTAGGGAAATAGAGGTGGATACCATTCCAGTTTGCAAAAATCATCTCTTGCTGCTGTTCTATAAGCACAATCAATTATTCTTTTGGATTTTCATTTAAGCAAGGATGCAGGAAGCCAGTGATACCATGGATTGGGGCTTGACTCTCAATGATTGTATGAATAATTGCTTGTGAGGCCAATCTGATCACAAAATATCATGTGTATTTTTGAAGAAAATGTCTATAATCGATTTAATCCTGATCTTTCACTTATCCATTGCATTCCCTTCTTCTAGTTCTTTTACTTTTACCAAGCAAATCTACTTTTGCAAGTCTGTCATACATTTACATCACTGCACAACTAAGCGAACAGACAGTATCAGTTTTTATCCCTGCATTGGTTTGTTCTTTTTGTGATCCATGATAGAGTTAGTAAACATCTCTAAATTCAGAATCTGAAGATATCTTTATCACATTGTTTCTTAGTGTACATGCCACAGCTGTATGGCTCTGAACATATAATTAAAATGACACCTAAATGACAAATAAAATGACACCTGTATGACAAATAATGTGACACCAACATGATACCTAAAAAACAGATTAAAAACATAGTACTGGCAACAGCAGGAGGTACAACATCCGATAGCAGTGCAAACTACACATCAAATGGACACAGTCTATTTTAGAGCTTGAGGGAAAGGCTACATTTTTAAAGATCTAAACATCTGTAGTGCTCTCAGGAGATGTTATTCCAGAGAGCTAGTGCTGCAACAGAGAAAATATGTTTTGAAGTTTCGTCAATGTTATTGCTTAGAAGTGGGACAGATCTCGTGAAATTTTAATTATGGTTCAAGAGGAAACTATATGGTAGGCTATATCTACAGATTTCACAGTAGATGATCTGAAGAAGACCACAAATGTATCTCCATGAAAGTTGTTTTTTATTAGGGAGTTTATCATTTTTTGGCTGGATTCACAAAACATGCCATACTGCCCACATTTTGGGCAGAATGTGATTAAATATATTTTGGGAAGCTAGACATTTTCTTAATGTAAAGAAATGTATTTGAATCAAGTTTGCCACCATAAGTGCACCATCACTGGAAGTTTTTAAGAAGAGATTGGACAGCCATTTGGAATGGCCTAAGGCAGTGTTTCTTAACCTTGGCCACTGGGAGATGTGTGGATTTCAACTCCCAGAATTCCCCAGCCAGCTCTGGGGAAGTCCACACATCTTCCAGTGGCCAAGGTTGAGAAACACTGGCCTAAGGTCTCCTTTTTGAGCAGGCTATTGGACTAGAAATCCTTCAAGGTCTCTTCCAACCTATTATTTTGTAATTCTGTAAGCTAAACTTATTTATTTCAAGGTGGCAGTTTATATGATCAAAACATCTATTCTTTGATCAGTTTAGCATATTGCAGAAACCCAAACCCTGTGAAAAGAAAAAGATGAATAGAAGGGGTTAACTTCAGTTAAGGAGAACATGAAAATAATATTGATTGATAGTCAGTTAACTATGGATCTAACTGAAACATTGCATTTTTGCAGAAATTTAGGGGAGGGTTATTGTATTATTTTAATATATGTGGACCCTTTAATAGAAAGTAATCAAATTTCAGAGTGGTGCCAGAACAACTACTATAGTACTTTCCAGCACAGAGCTCTATATCTGATATGAAGAAAATACATAACAACATAAAGCTGTTTTGGGAACTCAGGGCAGTGAAGAATGGCAACATAATTGAAGGCAGTTTAGAACATGGGCAGATAAAAGGATTACTAAATGAAATGAGAAAACTTGTAAGGAATAGTTAAGTGGTTAAGGGCAGATTGAGGTAAAGTGAATATTGATTCTTTGATCAAATAGAAACACCCAATTTAACATGATGGGGGAATTTCTTTAGCTATTGGGAATCAGGTTATTATTAGTTTTGTTATCATAAATATACTGTTTTTTAAAAAATGAGTAAATTACAGGGCTAGCTCAGATATTCCAAGAATTTGGGGTATATGGTATTATTACTGCTCCTTAAAATATACATATAACATTACATACACAAAGGTAAAAGGGATCATGTTTGAAAATGCAATAGGTTGCTTGACTTTGTAGAAAAGCACATAAACTTAAATTAAGAAACTCAAATGACTAAGAGCTTTCAGTTCCATTTAATTGCATCATATGATCTGTGGTTTCCAGAGAGCTCACTCCTAAAAATAAAAGTACAGTTAATAATCACCTATGGGCAGTACATGGTAACACTGAAATAAGAATAAAAAGGAATTTTACTGCTCAGCAGTTTTTTATACTGGAATAAAATGTAATCTTTAAAGGGGTACACCTCCATAGTTTAAAAAAATTGGTATAATATTGATATTTGGAGAAAAAATAATTTTACACAAAAATCCATAAGAAGTTTGCAATTGCCAATGTAGTAGTTTGAAGTAATGTCTAGGATACTTTTTGAAGAAAATATTGTATATTGTAATGAATGTTGTATATTGTAATAAACAATGCAAAATTCCATGTTTATTTCTTCCTTTCAAACAAATTTCTGTTCAGCAAGTCTGGCAATATGCTTGAAAGTAGGTAAGGACTATTCAGAATCATACTGTAACTGAATACGTTTCTAGTTGTTAGGACGGAAAAAAGTAGTACCCAATGTAGAAAATAATAGGAGAATTTACAAAATCAAAGTTTCCCTGCCTCTTTAAATAAAATAAAACTTTAAATAAAACTTTGAGATGGAAATGGATTTTATACATAGTTTTCAATAGTTTGCTGTTTTATTTTTTCTTGTCTTTCCCATACAAGGACAGCTAACATGATATAATTTGTATCAGAAGAACAGCTTTGGGACCAGGGCTTTTCCTGTACTTTTCATATTATGTTTCCCCCAACTGAAAAATATATCAGTATTTTTTTTTTCCACCTGAGAAAACAGCTGGAATTGTGACTATCAGTGAAAAATGAAAAAGGTTAGGAAGCTTCAAAAGCTTCATTTCAGCAGCTGCATGCTCAGCAAAACCAATTATGGAATGAAAGATCAACGTTATGACTTATCTACAGTGATGATTTCTGCTTCACAAGAATGCGTTGGTGTCCATTTCTGGATGGCAGAAACAGATGACAACAGCTCTACCATTAAAACAAACTCAGGGTGTATTTTTAATAGTCCGTTTACGAAGTACACCTTTTCATTTTATGTTTTGTCTTCTGCCCGTTTTGGAGAACATGTCGAACTTCGTCAAGTGCTGGATAACTCCAGCGGTTTGTCGAGTCCTTTAAAGAGGAAGAAAACCACTTCAGCTGAGATTGCTTACCTGGTTTCCTAATACATTTAAAAGCAACACCTAAATGCTATAATTCCTTCCTTGCAAATACAGCTTGTCCTCTACTTACAACAGTACATTTAGTGACCAATCAAAGTTACGGTGACACTGAAAAAAGTGAATTATGACAGTTTTCACAGTTATGACCTTCGCAGCATCTCCATGATTACATGATTTACATTCATCAGTGGTGGAATTCAATTTTTTTTACTATGGGTTCTGTGGGTGTGGCTTGGTGGACGTGGCAGGGGAAGGATACTGCAAAATCTCCATTCCTTCTCCACTCCAGGGGAAACATATTGCAAATTCTCCATTCCCACCACACTCCAGGGGAAACATATTGCAAAATATCCATTCCCTCCCCACTCCTGGGGGAAAGATATTGCAAAATCTCCATTCCTACCTTGGGCCAGCCAGAGGTGGTATTTGCCGGTTCTGCCAACTATTCAAAATTTCCGCTACCAGTTCCCCAGAACCTGTCAGAACTTGCTGAATAGCACCCTGATTCAGATGCTTGACAACTGACCCACATTTATGACAGTTGCAATGTCCCGGGATCATGTGATCCCTTTTTGCAACCTTCTGATCAGCAAAATCAGTGGGAAAACCAGATTCACTTAACAACAGTGTTACTAATTTAACAACTGCAGTGATTTGCTTAATGACTGTGCAAGAAAGTTCGTAAAATGGAGCAAAACTCACTTAACAAATGTCTCATTTAACAACAGAAATGTTGGGCTCAGTTGTGGTCATAAGTCAAGGACTACCTGTATAGTTCATTTAATAAGCGTACAAAGTTATAACTGCACTGAAAAAGTGACTTATGTCATCCCAATGGTCATGTGATCAAAATTCAGGTGCATGGTAGCTGACTCATATTTGTGATGCTTGCAGTGTCTTGGAGTCATGTCAGTGGTGGGTTGTTCTGGGTTCGGCCTGGTTCGCGCAATCCGGTAGTGGTGACAGTGTGAACCCATTCTCTGCGGCTGGGAGCTGGGCCCACCTGCGTGCCCGTACTTATGTTTCTCAGCTCTGTGCATGCGCAGAGTGCTTGTTTTGAGTTTTTTCCAAGCAGAGTAGTTAGTGCACATGTGCGGAGCACGCGTTCGGTGCAAATGCATGCAAAGCGCGTGCATGACGAGAACCAGTAGTAAAGGTAAGTAGAACCCACCCCTGGGTCATGTGATCTCTTTTTGCAACGTTCTGACCAGCAAAATCAATGGGGAAGCCAGTTATACTTAACAACTCTGTTATTAACTAAAGAGCTGCAATGATTCACTTAACCACTGTAGCAAGAAAGGTCATAAAATGAGGCAAAGCTCACTTAACAAATGTCTTACTTAACCATAGAAAGTTTGGGCTCATATATGATCGTAAGTCAAGGACTACCAGTAGAAGGTTACTAATTCAAAACCTACAGAATAGGGGATTTTAAACTATGCTTTTTTTTTTTTAAGTTTCCGACTTTCTTTGCCCTTATAAGGAAAGACGCGCACTGTTTCACCATTTCTCTGTCACCTTACCTTCCAAATAGCATAAATAACCTGTAGGCTGTCCAGATAAAGCTGCCCATATGAAGGAAATTCATTGGCAATGGCTTTCCTGGATCACAAAGGTGGGAGGGTATAGCAGAAGGACAACTAGTAATGAGAACATGGTAGCCTTCAGTCCAAACTGAATTTCTTGTAAGCTGTTGTCGAAGAGTCTGTCCAAAGTTTTTTTTTTTTTTAAAAAGCTGATTCAAATTGGCATGAATACAGGGCAGGAATTGCTGAGACAGTACATGTGGATATGCTCTTGTTAAGTTGGCACGTCATTTTGATTCTGTAACATAGGGTAGAACATCATCACTATCTGCGAGACTACTACATGAAGAAAATGGAAGAAGATGAAGATTCTTTTTATAGGAGAAGAAGCCTTGCAATGAGATTTAAATTATTATTATTATTATTATTAAGAACAATAACAACAACAATAATATTTTTTTTTCCAGACATGGGAAAAAAATGTTTCAAACAGGCTCCAGTTTAATCAGCTCACTGGCTGGGAATTTACTTGTAAGCTTTCCAAGATTTATAAAAGACATGTTCCTCGAATCCTGCTTCCTGCTTTTTTGGTTTGCCAACTTTGTGGGCTTGACACTGTCCAAGTGCCCAAAGCTACAAAACATCTTGCCTATGTGCACAAATATTTTCCTTTCATACTACAAACAATGCTTGCCTTCATCCCAAATACTCATTTTTTAAAAAATATGATGAAAAGATACACACACACACACACACACACATTACACATACATAAAAATACACACAGATACACACACACACACAAACACACACACATACATACACATATACAGACATATACAGACATATGTGTTAAAAATAGCTGTTAAGAAAGACAAACAAACATTTCAAGAAAAAGCTGCATGGGGAAATTAAGGCTATTGGATTTATACGGAATAATGCTGAGTATGTGAATAGTATTGGCTTTCCATCGTCCATATTTATAGCATCTAAAATCTATGTTCCATTGAAAGTGAATGTAAATAAGCCACCCCTAGATGAGATGGGTGGAACATCAATCAGTCAATCAAATAAACAAACTTAATGCAGTAACAGGATACCCACAAATCTATACAAAAGGATGGTGTTGATAAATATATCTTCAAGTATTACAATAGGGTAGCAAATAGAAAAGGCAAACGACTTGTGTTTCATGTTTTTCCCGATTTAACCCTTTCCAGTCAGGTTTCTTAATCCTTAGCCTGGTAATATGGTCAGACCTAGATAGACCCAGACACATGTAAAATTTAGTCACGATATGGAGGAAGGAAATAGGTCAGGTGATAATGCCAAGCTTGGTTTTTCTCTCTTCACAGGGCCTAGATTTTGTCTATTAGTTTCATCAGTTTTGCTAGTTTCAGCACTGGCAGCATTATCTTGTATTCATGAGAATCAGACAGAATGTCTTTATGTCGAAAAAGTTGCTGGCTAAGAGTTGTAAGTGGATGTCTATCTTCATATGGCTACCAAATTAGTCCTGTGCCACTAAACAAGCCTATTGCTCTCTGGTAATTATGGTAACCATGGAGCCTTCTTCAGCTATAAAAGATACAGCAGTTACCATAGATACCTGGAAAGATAAATGCTGGCTTTTCAAAAGAGCCAGCAATGTGAATTTGAAGGAAAGGAAATGACCGAGGAAGCCTATTAGGGAATAGAGTTGATAGGACAGCAATCTTCCTAGAGTCTTTCTCATCATAATGAGATCCATTTTACTTACAGAAATTTAATACTATAGATAACCAAGAACATTGAAGGCTATGACGCCCATTCACACAGCTTTTGTGTGAGAGAAAATATATAATTAATGGCCTAAATAGTGAAATGGCACATTGAAATACTGAACAGTGAAAGCACAAGATGTGTTGGTTTCACTATGTTGAGTATTCATCATCAGCTTTGCACAGATGCATTTCAGAATGCTAAGCGCTGTTATTTTACATAAAAGTAGATTATGTATCTAGTTTATTTTTCATGTTCATTCTGTAAGGTATATTCTGAGCAAACTACTGCCAGTCAGCACCATAAATCTTGCCTTCTATTTTCAAGTAGATATTTTTCTCCTGACCTTGTAATCATAATTGCAAAATGGCAAGTGATTTGCAGGGGATTGCCATTTTAAAACAATAAATGGCAACGAGGGAAGAAACATGATAAAAATATGTGTTTGAAAGTGCTTTGGATTTCATTTTTGCAGCTGACTTGCTATGGAAAGAAAGCTGTTGCTCTGAAACATACTTTCTTTTAAACACAGAACAGCTATTAAACTTCCTGCAAAAAAAAGCTCTACCTGAAAGCAGTCACAGTCTGGAATAACCTAACATTGTGTATTTACACTTCATCACCGCATATCTGAAACTCTTGATCTTTCACCAAACAATGCTTTCTGCTCTTTTCCCTGAAACTTAGCCATCAGTAAGGAACTTTACTCATCTCAAACTTGTATTGGATTGGACTAAGATTTTGTCTAAGTCAGGGGTGTCAAATTCGCACTCCATGGCCGGATATGTCATGCGCTGCTCACCCCATCCCCAGTTTAGCGAAGGGGGAAAATAGTTACGATATGTCACATGACAATAATGTGATGATGCGAGTTTGACACCTTGGTCTAAGATAGTGGTTCTCAACCTTGGCAATTTTAAGAGAGGTGGACTTCAACTCCCAGAATTCCCCAGCCTGCTAAGCTGGCTG
>JANHFM010001426.1:77459-88026 GCA_032468115.1 Grayia smithii | reverse complement strand
CGGGTCCGGGACGCTGCGAACCGGTTCGGTGACGTCACAACGTCACCGCTACCTATTTGCGCGAACCGGACCGAACCGGGGGCAACCCACCACTGGTTTAACTATCTCTCTCTCTCTTACAAAATAATAATTTAAAAATAAAAAAAAATCAATGGAGAAATGTATCTGAACTTCTCAAAAGGAATTTAATCTGTAGGAATGCAAAGTAATTCTTGCTTGTTTTAATTCTTGGTTTTGTTGATTTCTTTAGAATTCATCTGAATAGTTTTTGATACAGTGTTCAGTCCTGGCACCTCCCTGGGTCGGTCTCTGCAATTAACTACCACTAAATATTGACAGTTTATCAGAATGACAGATTTTCAAAATACTAGTAAAATATTTAAAAACTATATTTTACAATTCTGTTTTGTTGTAGTGAGGTCTGGAATAGAATAGCCACAGAAATATGGCGAGCAAGAGAAGAATAAATGAAGCTTCTAACCAAGAAGACCTGGTGACATAGTAGTTAAAGTGAAGTATTTCAGGCAAACTCTGCTCACAGCCTGGACCTGACAGGGCTCAAAGTTAATTTAGTTATTCATCTTTCTGAGGTCAGTAAAATGAAGACCCAGATTGTTGGGGGCAATATGCAAAGAATATTTGCATTGTAAACCACCCAGAGAGTACTATAAAATGCTATGGGACAATACATAAGCCTAAATGCTATTGCTATATAAGCAGATCCGGAGAACAATACATTATCTCATAGACCAAGAGGCAAATCTACATATTCCCAAAGAAAGGAGACTTAACAGACTGTGTAAACTCTGAGGCACTATCCTTAATTTCACATGTTAGCAAAATAATGCATAGGATTATCTAAAGCAGATTAGATAATTCCTTACATGGAAAAGTAGATGTAAGATGTTCAAGTGGCTTTTGAAAAATGTCATGTGACATTATTGCTAATATATGTTGAATAATTGATAATGGATAAGACCAAAGGGCACCAGAATAGGGTAACCCTACCTCACAGGGTTGTTGTTGTGGAGAAAATATAACGAAATATAAGGTGTACTGGGTATTTTTGTCGCCCTGAGTTATTTATAAAAATAATAAAGACAAGATATAAACAAGCAAGCAAGCAAACAAGTCTTTTAAAAAAGATGGCAGACTCAAAAGCTCCATTCCTTTTTATATTTGGGTGGTGTGGCACCTATTAAAAGAGGGTTGGCTTTGATCATTCAGGCATGTGCATCATCTTGACTTTTGACAAATGCAGACATGTTTTTGTGTTTTTATGACATACCGAAGATGGTTAATGGACTAAGATAAAACCCCATCTCCTCCCCCAAAAGCAAGTTGTTGTTTTCGCTTCCATCCTCGTTCATTCTTAAGTCAATCTTAGTGTTAATATTTATTATTTTAATGTTTTACCCTGTTGCTTTTATTGATTGTAAGCCACCTAGAGTTGTGTCTAGGTGAAAGGGGTAACAGAAAAGTTTAATAAAAAAAAATAAATGAATTAAAAAAAATTATAAAAAACTGAAGCAGAATGCTGAATTTTAGCAATATGTTGTTCCTATTAGAAAGAGTTACACAGTTCTTTCTTACAAATTAAACAATATATGCAGAAAATAAAATCAGGCATTAATGATTGAAACAAGGATTTTTTTTTTTTAAATATAGATTCAATCTATACAGATATAGATTGAAGAGATGGTAAGATGTAAAAAGAAATAAAATAAATTATTTTAAAAATCCAGGACAAATCAGTGCTTGTGTTTAACATAGCAGTTAATGTATAAGGCAACCAAATTATGATCAATTTCAAATCGCTGTAAATAACTGGAAATGCTATAGCTCATTCATAATGAAAACATGTTGGCTTATCAAATGAAATAATAAAAACTTCAGACTAGTTTTCAGATAGATTCTATTCTTTTTCTTTTTTTACTGTTGAGATGTGTGGGTTTGTGATTACCATGGGTCACATTTGGGCTATTGTGTCTGAAGAGAATTGAACAATTCTCCGTGGAAGTCCTGCTAACCTGCTAACAATTCAATTGCCCAGCAGACTTACATTAAATCAGGCAACTTTCCTCTTTTTTGAAAAAAGTCTGAAAAACAATTGTGGATGCATTTCAAAAGTGACAAATCATTCTTTGCTTCTTTCTTATTCATTGTGATACCGTTAATCAATGCTGGAACTACTGTTAGCAGATCTTGTTACCCCTAGGTGTGTGAACCATGCATTATTCCATTGCTGTCCAGCTTCTCTGATTCACATTGGGGGAGAGGAGAGGGAAGGATGTAATTTTTAAGATTGGAAGAAAGCAGACCGAGTTTAAATTCATCTATTCAACAGTGTGGAATTTGACGAAGTATCTTGGGATCTCATTAAGGAGTGTGAAAATTGCTTTGTCATTTATCTGTTGTTTCTGGCAGGCAAACAGAACTTCTTCATTAGGAGCCCAAATCTCTGCTCTAGGTATCTTTCCTCCCCAGCGAGGTAGAATATGTAGATCTGTATCTAGATAGGCAAACTTTATTGCTTCTGTGGTGCTTGAGAACGTTATAAATAAGCAGCTGCAGGGGGAAAAAAAATCAATATTCTGGAATACGCCACCCTAAATCTTTCTTTAATGACATGCAATTTACGGTGTGGATAGTTATATTTCTTGGTAGAGATCTGATTAGATTAATTGAACCAAAAAGGTTAAGTTGATCTTAATTTATTATGAGCTCCATAATCTGCTTTAGATGAGTTGCTTGGAGATAAAGTGGGTTGGTTGGTTAGTTTAGTCAGATTAATATTTTGGACCTAGACATGCACAGATGAAAAGGAAGAGTTGTTGGCATTCACCTAACCTCAGGTCGATGTAGCTGGGGTAGTGGGAATTCTCTTCTTGTTCTTCATAGACATAAAAAAAATGCAGAGATGGAGGAAATGGAAATGTCTGCTTGCTCTACTGTATTTATGAGCTCCTGAATTTGATGGAGGGCTTAATTGTGACTTTGTAATAGCTGGATATGAATACAATGGTTTCTGTGGTCATAATTGCTAAAAGAATAAAGAAAACACAGTCACAGTAACATTGCAGATTTTCCTTGTCAACAAGGACTATCTTTTTCTCCTCTCCAAGCTCCTTCATTTTTAATGCCTGAAAAGAGTTTCTTTCTTTTCTCAATACTGGGGAAAGTTGGCAAGTTTGTGAAGTGAAGTAGTCACTGTGAATGTATGCATTTGGCATAAACCTGAAGCATGTTGGCTTTAGGGTTGTTACTTACACTGAGGCAGGTGCACCTGCAGGCATGTAATACCCTGAAGGTGCTATTGTGTTGATGAGAGGTAATGATGAAGTAGAATGACAGTCCCAGGACAGTACCATTAGGATAGCACAAATATCGTATGATATTATTACTGGAGTAGTTGTAATGTTGCATGGAAAATACATTGCTCTGCAACAGACTTAATTTATTGCTGTTAACTTGTCTTGGATGTCTTTCTCCATTAGCAGGATTGTGCACAGAACTATCCGCCACTTGTAACTTGTGCTACCATCATGCAAAGATTAAAAGAGGAGAAAATAATACAGGCTTTTAACTTGATTGTGATGTATTATTTATCACAAACAGAAATTCCTAATGTCAATTAAAGGATTCCTCCCCCACAAAAGACACAACCACCCCGAACCCCCAAAGCTTTAATCCTAGGAAGATAATTATTTGGCTGACTTTGCATTGAAAAGGTGTTACCATCCAATTCTTCTGAAGATCTGTAATCAGAGATTTGGCATTTTCTGAAGTGAAAATGGTCTACTTGAGATGTCTTGTATTTAATGGAAATACATTTTTCTTTTAGAAAAAGCATATGAGAGTCCATCTAATTTTAATAGCCTTTCTCCACAAGACACCAACGTGGATTTTCAGAGAACACAGTATAAAGCCCATAATGTTTCCTGTGGTTTGAGACTCATAGCAAAGGAGGTAAATTTCTTTCTCACACCAGCTGGTGATTATCTGATACCCTGAAGCATGTAGATTGATGGTCCTTGTAATTTTATTTTCGTTTGCCTGGTGTAACTGCAGACTCTATTGTTATTCATAAACTTCAAATGGTTGTGTTATGTGATTAATCCAGGATAGAACATGTGGCACCAAACTTCATGGATAACTTGCGTTACGTCAAGCAGTACCACTTCTACCTGGGCTCAGTAAATTGCTTTTTAAAGAGATTATTACGAAACACATTGAACTCTTCATCTGATTAATATGTTCCAAACTTAAATGAATCCAAGGCAGAGAAAGGCAGAAAGTAGCAATCAATACAGCTAAAGGAAGATGAGAAATATATACAATACTGATATGTACAATATGTACAAGACTGATACTGATATGTAGTATGTGCTGCACATAGGAGTGAAAGCTTGAGGTAGCTTTTGCTCACTTAAAAATAGAACTCTTTTCTTGAGTAGATTTGAACAGGATTTCACTGTTAAATATAAGACAAACATAATAATAAAATTAATAATGGAAATATAATGGCAATAAAAGCCAACATGCTGAAAGGCAAAGCAACAAATGCAAAAAATTTAAAAATGGAATCAACAAAACTCAGTCATAAAGTGGATAAAAGATCTTCTGAAATAAAAATTGATTTTAGTAATAGACTCACAATTCTGACAATGAAAAAGAAAACTAAATATCCACACATGGGATAGACAGTTCCTGAGTCCAGGAAACTACAGAGAAGACTTTGTCACATGTCTTGCCCAAATGTGACCAAATAGAGGTGGTTCTTGTTTAGCAATCACAATTGGTTCCAGCAAAATAGTCGCCAGGTGACATGATCGCTAAGCAAACCATGACACAGAGAGAAAGAGAGACAGAGAGACAGAGAATATGAAGATCACTGGTCTCTTGTACAACAATGGACTTTGCCAGACACAGAAACTAGATGTAAGCATGTGCATTGGTCAGAATTTTTTTTAATGGGTGAACAGTTGCTATCCAAGGCACCTACTAAACTGAAAAATGCCCATCCTATAGATCTTAATAGGAAGATCTGAAAGTCATTCTCCTAATGTTAAAATATAGACTAGTAATGCATGCCTGCTGTTATCTTAAGGGTCACATCAGGCTTTCTGGAATATGCCAACAGTCACACGTGAACAAGTGGTGGGCCTAACTATCCTGATTAGGAGGAGATTAAAGTTTTATGGTATGAAATGTTACTTCAGCCATTTTCACTGATACTGACAAAGTAATCGAAGATATTTTAGCATTAGGTTTTTAAAATCTGACATTGTAATATGTTATCCTTGTAGCAACGAGGCAAATCTTTATAGCCATCTGTTTCTATTTTGCATACATACTTAACCTTTTCCCACGCTAGTCTATAAGAGGTTTTCTATTTCCCATTCTATAAGAAGTTCAACTAGAAAAGTTGTGATGTTATAACCCAACAAACGTTTTCTCATCTTCAACAAAGGATTTGTATGAAAAATCACTTTGAAGTTGCAGCCTTTATACAGCAGTCAGATTTTTGATCAGCACCTTGATTAATCTAACAGTTGATCTATTCAGTAAAGCCATTTCTAATATTTGAAAATAATATTAAAAAATCATAAAGTGTGAAGAAGAAGAAGAAGAAGAAGAAGAAGAAGAAGAAGAAGAAGAAGAAGAAGAAGAAGAAGAAGAAGAAGAAAGAAAGAAAGAAACTCCAACAGTGTAATACTTAACTTCTACCTATTACTATTCTATTGACTTGAATAGATGCAAACAAGAAGAATGTCCATCCAGCTAGCGGGATCCATAATGATCAAAAAAGAAATTATGGCTATTTGTTAACCTTTCTCTCCAAAAGTGCAAAGTACAAGTCATGCTATCAATGTGGGCTTTATCTAGAGAGTTTAGCTTGTGTCACTCATAACATTATATTTCAGCAATGTTTTTGGAGAATTTTAATGTGGTCCTTAAATCAATACCATCAACTATATTTCTCTGCTCAGATTACAAAATATAGGAATTTTCCACACTGAAGTGTGCCAAGTGCTCGACTCCGGAATTCTGCAACAGATGTTTGAGGGAAATGCAAAAGAAGACAGGCAGATTGAATTTGTTACCCTTTAAATCTCAGGGGTAGAGCTACCTTGATGGTTAATTAGTTTTATAATGCACAAAGCCTGAAAGATCTTTGGAGATTAAATTGAGGAACAGTACTTGGAGATATGTTTGTAATTTTTCTTTTAATCTTCAAAAACAAAGCAAAGCATACTTTGCTATACCATCAATAACACTCTGCTAAAAGGAATTGTTAACCCATGAAGATATTCTTATAAATATTATTAGGATTCCTAAAGATAAAGTTTGGATATGACCATTGGGTTGAATCCAACATTTTTGCCCAGTGAATCAAGGACTGTACGTTCATTTGTGGAAGCCCCCCTCACCCCCATAAACCTAATCTTCCTATCATGAATAGAACAAAAATGCTGAGCATAATCCACCCAGTTTCAGTTAGTTAGCTTGAGATATTGCTTCTTATTGCTTTTTCCTCAAATGCTTTATAAATTGAATGCACTTAGAATCATGAGCACTACAGATGTGGTCTTCTGTCAGGGTCTTTGAACCTTGGCCTCTCCATTGGTCCCATTATTCTCAGTTTCACACCACGCTCCCTGGGACTGCTGTCCTTCACACAACTAATCTTTGGGAAAATTGCTTTTGATGAGATTGAACACATTCCTTACTGGTGCCTGGCAGCTCAAATCAGATTTACTTTTCAAATAAATGAAGCTCTCTGGAAGGCATGTGGAATTGTATTTACAAAACGTGAGTGTTATAGTCATTAAGTATCTAAACTTCATGTCAGGCATATTAATATAACTAATAGATTGAATAAGCAGATTCCTAATAAAGAAAGGCTCACCAAACATTAGATTATTGAGACCCAGTGGGTGTGCTAACTCCCAGTTTTATTCAGTTTCTCATTTTTTTTCCAGACTTAAATTTGAATCATCCTATTTCTTCATCATTTGTATTTTGTATGCAAATTCATATTCCTTCCTTAAGTCCCGGCCTTTAGGTGCACATTATCCAGGTCCACTTTTTGCCCCCTAAAATCAACATGAGTATCAAGGTCCTATTACATTTCTTTTATCGAGTGAGGAAATTCTCTCCCGTGCATAGCACACTCCAATCTAAATCAAGGGGATCGGCAGACTTCTTGTGTAGTACTCACCACTCTGCTGCTTGCACTTCAGCGCTTTAATTTTGCTTCCCAGAACAGATTGCAACTGCATGATGAATGGAGAGCAGCAAATCTCAGGCCAGCAATGAGAGACAGTAAGCCCTTCATTTTCAGATTGCAGGAAGCAAAGATGAGATACCCCCGGTGGAAGCCTGTTTGAGTATTGTTTATGGTTCAGCAAATGAAATATGTCTTTATAATACAGCAATAAAAACACCATTAACTGCAACAGCGGAGAAGCTGAGCAAGAGTATATTGCAGGGCCAACTTTATCATTGTAATTTTGATACGGAAGAATTCTTGTTGTAGGGACAGTTTTCTGGGACTAGAGCAAATATATACATGGCTCTTTGAGAATGGCTTACTGCAGTTCTCACCTATTCTGCTTGAGGGTTCAAAATTGAATGTACTCATTGAAGAAGAGGAAGATATTCTTTTCTGAACCATGAATATGTTTGAATTTACACTGTGCATGTGTTTGTCTGAGTGCATTGTGATATTATATTTGGTGATGGATTGCATTGATCTACAATAGCCAAATATATTAATTTCTTGCAGTCACTACTGGCTTTTCCTAATAGAAAATCTAAAAAGGCTGCTGATCCCAATTTT
The DNA here is from genome assembly GCA_032468115.1 of Grayia smithii. Lineage (NCBI taxonomy): Eukaryota > Metazoa > Chordata > Lepidosauria > Squamata > Grayiidae > Grayia > Grayia smithii. The sequence continues at coordinate 80,180 of JANHFM010001426.1, read as the reverse complement.
TGTTTTTTTCTGGATTCATCCTTTACAAATAAGGGCTTCTTGGGAACCTCTACCCTACTTTTATGTGTATGTCACTGTGAAAAGGGAGTGGGGCTTTGATCATCCCATTGCTGCCACTGTCTTGACTTTTATGACCTTCTAGTGGAAGTCGATGGAAAAACTTTCCCTTTTCCTATGCTCTGAATAGGATCACATTTCGTTACTTCACCTCTCCTTCTTTGACTAATAAACTATGTGTAATTTTATAAACATGCAACAAATAACATTTCACAACTCCTGAAGTGATGAGAAGACTCAGGCACTTCTAATGGCACTTGAAGGTTAATATAGTCCAATGAAGATTTGCTATTTCCACTTGTTATTTAAACAAGCCAGTCTTTTTGGATTTTTCCTAAGTTGTGTTGTTGGAAGGGTGCAAACCTGAAGGAAAGCCCAGAATTCTTTCTGGTGAAATTGTTTTTCTTAATGCTAAAATATGAAGAGGTGCAATTCAATACATAGTTTAGTTTTTCATACTCTCCTGTCCTTTATAGCTGTATTACTTTCTCCTCTTTGCATCTCTGGGCTTTGTGCCAGCCTGGCACCTGTTTCTCTTGCTAGTTCAGGGGTGGTGAACTATGGTGCTTTTTATGACCTGTGGACTTCAACTTCCAAAATTCCTGAACCAGCCAGTCCAGGAATTCTGGTAGTTGAAGTCCACAAGTCATAAAAGGGCCATAGTTCACCACCTCTGCTCTAGCTAAATATCTATTTAGAGAATTGAACCAACTATTCCTTAGAAGAAAAAGGTGCCATAGTTTTGATTTCTTGTCCTTTTCTTTCTCTAACAGCAAACTAAGTTTTACTTTTTCTATCCCAAGTTTACTTGCCACTTTAGGAATCCTTGTCAGTGCAGACTAGTAACTAGAAGCTTTCCTTCAATCCTTCCCCTTCCATGTCTGGTGCCTCTGAGATGTCCACTTTCCCCCAACACTGGTTTGGATTTTACTATGTGGAAAGTTGGGTTCCTTCTCTTGCACACACCCTCCCCTTCATGTCAACATCCCTGGGATGCTGGTGACAGGTCCTAAAGATAGCTGGAAAGGAATATAGGAGATCACTCTTTTCCCATCACTACTTTCCTTCATTACCACTAATTCAGTCTTTTTCAATGGCTTTGGTGATGAAGCAACAGGTGTAAATTTCTGTAGCTGGGTTTCTGGGATTTGTTCTCTGCTTGGCATTTTTGTCCAAACAACTCACCTAGCAATTTGATTTGATAATTAAGTTGAGTGCACAAGCCACCTGATCCAGAAGAGGGCTTGCTTTCATCAAAGAACAGACATCATAGGAACGTGTGTGGAAAGGGCAGGGAGGGAGAAAAAAAAGAGAGAGAAGGAGGTGTCTGTGTGTCTGCATCAGAAAGCAGATATCTCTGAATTTGGAGACAGAAAAATCAATGAGAGACAGATTGTTGCATTTTGTACAAGTATTTTTTACAAAACATTTTAAATGGAAGCTACCTAGAAGAGTCTTTTCTTTGAAACAGACATGTGCTAGGGCTGCTAGTACCCTGCTAGTAAGAGTCAATAATTTGTGGAGGGTTGTTTGGAATTTTGCAAACCACTTAGTAGAGATGAACATCAATGCCCATTGCACCAACCAACATGGCTAGTAGAGTCAATCAGAATAGAGCTGGAAGGGACACGTGGCTCTCTAGTCTCTTCTTAAAATCTCCCAGTGATGAAGCACCCACAACTCCTGAAGGCAAGCTGTTCCACTGGTTAATTGTTCTCTGTCAGAAATTTCTCTTTAGTTGTAGGTTGCTTCTCTCCTTGGTTAGTTTCCATCCATTGCTTCTTGTCTTACCTTCTGATGCTTTGGAAAATAAGTTCACCTCTTCTTTGTGGTAGCCCCTCAAATACTGGAATACTGCTATCATGTCACCCCTAATCCTTCTTTTCTCTAGACTAGTTATACCTAGAATGGCATAAGGAAGTTAAAACAAAGCAATATTACATTATTTTTTCCCATTTCTGCAGGATTTAAAATGAAAATTAAGATGTACCCTTGTCTCAAAAATAAAAATACACAGCTTACATATTTTTGAAAAGAAGAGTAAAAAGTGCAAAACTTTTAATAATTTGATAGCCTTGTAAAAGCTTTCAATAGAAATTAAAAGTTTAAAGACTTTTAGCATTTATTTTATCATAACAAGACTCAATTGATTATTGAACAGTTGAATGCACACAATGTATATTGATCTGTTCATGGGTAGTGGCTTTTTCTCAGCTGCCTGTAACGTATTTTAAATAAGATTACTATACCACTTATGAAATTACGAATGACTAGAACAGTGGTCAACAAAACCAAAAAATATGTTAGTTCATCAGAGTATCACTGGTTTAAATTTTTACTAGTTATGTTTCAGTGTAGACAGACCTCTACACTGGAACATAACATGGAACTCTACTGGATCGCGCAAACGGTTCGGCCTGGTTCGTGCGATCTGGTAGCGGTGACAGTGTGACGTCACCGAACTGTTTTTTCGTGGCCAGGAGCTGGGCCCACCTCTGCGCCTGTACTTATGTTTCTCTGCTCTGCGCATGTGCAGAGTGCCTGTTTTGAGTTTTTTTCCAAGGAGAGTAGTTAGTGTGCATGTGTGGAGCGCGCATTTGACGTGCATGCTAGCGAAGCAAATGCATGAAGAGAACCAGTAGTAAAGGTAAGTGGAACCATATA